>JASVEL010008277.1:0-81664 GCA_032618575.1 Nicotiana noctiflora
TTAAAGGAAGGCTATATAAATGATGCCATTTGCCCATGTGTTTTCATAAAGAAAACAACATCGGAATTTGTTGTACTTACCGTATATGTTGATGACATAAACCTTATTGGAACTCCTATAGAACTCCAAAAGGCAATTGATTATTTAAAGAAGGAATTCGAGATGAAAGATCTCGGAGAGACAAAATCATTTCTTGGTTTGCAAATTGAACATTTGGCAAACTGAATTTTTGTTCATCAATCTACCTACATAGAAAAGGTACTTAAATGGTTTTACATGGATGGAGCACATCCATTAAGTACTCCGATGGTTGTTCGATTACGACCTCAAGAAGAGAATGAAGAACTACTTGGTCCTGAAGTACCTACCTTAGTGCAATTGGTGCACTAATGTATCTTGCCAATACTACAAGGCCCGACATAAACTTTTCAGTTAATGTCTTAGCAAGATATAACTCTGCTCCCACAAGGAGACATTGGAATGGAATCAAACACATATTGCGGTATCTAAAGGGGACTACCGATACGGGCTTATTTTATGGCAACAATTGCAGTCCCGATCTTGTTGGTTATGCTGATGCTGGGTATTTATCCGACCCACACAAGGCTCAATCTCAAACAGGTTATGTATTTACCTGTGGAGGCACTGCCATATCTTGACGATCGACTAAGCAATCAATTGTGGCTACTTCATCTAATCATGCTGAGATAATTGCTATTCATGAAACAAATCGAGAGTGTGTGTGGTTGAGGTCTATAATACATCTTATTCGAGACAAATGTAGTGTGAAATGCGACAAGTTACCCACAATTTTTTATGAAGAGAATGCAACATGCATAGCTCAATTGAATGGAGGATTCATAAAAGGTGATAGGACAAAACACATTTCACCAAAGTTATTTTTCACACATGATCTTCAAAAGAATGTTGATATTAATATGCAACAGATTCGTTCAAGTGATAATATGGCTGATTTGTTCACAAAATCTCTACCGACGTCAATCTTCAAGAAGCTAGTGTACAAGATTGGGATGCGAAGACTTAAAGATGTGAATTGATGCTCTCATCAGGGGGAGTTAATGTGCGCTGCACTCTTTTTCCCTTATAAGATTTTGTCCCACTGGGTTTTCCTTGCGAGGTTTTTAACGAGGCAACCAAAAGGCGTATTATTAGATATGTGTACTCTTTTTCCTTCTCTAGATTTTTTTTCCCATTGGGTTTTATTTTAGGTAAGGTTTTGATGAGGCACATTACTTATTGAGTAGACATTCAAGGGGGCGTGTTAAGAACATATTTCTATTTGGAGTGAATGTCTATCTTGTGGAGAGTTTTACTTTGTGACTAAATTATTTTTCTCCTATAAATAGAGGGGTCTTACCCATTGTAAATCATCCCAATATCAATAAGAATTCTCTCTCTATACTTTGTTATATTGTTCTTCTTCTTTTATTATTTCATAACAATTTTCAAATTTTCAATATTGATTAGCTAATTTACCTTTTAATATTGACTTAGGTTATGATTGTACTATCTGGTTTGGCGCCAAATTCAAACTATCAACTTTTTCCTCACTTTTATGCTACATTATTTAATTTGATGTAGAGTTTAAGAAATAAAAGAATATTTTTAACAATGAGATAATTAACATATAGTATGAAGTAGTGAAGCGCGAAAACTGTCCTTATTACCAACAATTAAATGAGAAATACTCTATATTCCATGTTGTCCCTTCATCTTTCTCTATCCTAATAAAAAACTCTGTACGCCCCGTGTCACTCCACCACATACCAGAACATACATAACTAAATCGCACGACTCATCCACCTTGAAAAGCTTAACAAAAGCTCTACACTTATGCCAAAAGGGTACCTCCTGGACAATTACATCTAGTACAAAAATAAATTTTTGGGACGATCAATGAATCTTACCCCATTTCTCTTTGCGACAGCTTATCTAAAGCACACTACTTCAGCATGAATCCTCACCCATCTTGAACCACATCTTTACTCCACCAACCATTGACATCACCTTACTCTCCTTTGTCCTCCCACCCCTCGTTCAACTACTTATTCATAATACTAGTCCAAACCTTCACTACCGATGACTCATCCCATTAGCACCCTACCTCTGATGGTCGCTTTTTCACATCATCAGCTTACCGCCTACTTATCTTAATCAACCTCACACTCACACCTTATTTCAATATTACTGGATCTGGACCGTTCTTACACTTAACTGTCATGGCCCGGATTTCCCACCATCGGGAGTCATGATGCGCCTACTAGTGGAAGTTAGGCAAGCCAATTCTTACTTACATTTCCATTAGTTACAACTCTCTTTTTAAATTTAAATAAAATTATGTAATTACAGCGGAATAAATAAATTTAGCGGAAGGCTTAGCAAATTTTACTAGATACGGTACAGAAAACCCAAACATGATACACTACCCAAGACTGGTGTCACAATACTCACGAACTTTTAAGAATAATACACATAACCGTCTGAAAGAAATATAAACTGTTTATCTCAAATACATGAGATAACAGACTGAAAAGTAAAGATAGAGGAGACAACGGGTCCTGCGGACGCCTGCAAGGCTACCTCGATGTCTCGGTGGTCGAAATACCCACAATCGTGCTACTGCCGCCGTTGCTGTCCGTAACCTGTATCTGCGCAAAAAGAGCACAGAGTGTAGTATCAGCACAACCGACCCCATGTGCTGGTAAGTGCATGGCCTATCCCAGCGAACTAGTGACAAGGCTAAGGCCAGTCACCCACATAAACCTGTACAGTTGCAATATAGATATATATATATATATACAATACATTTATAAGGAAATACTCTGCTCTGAAATAACAGTCAATAACTCATGATATCCAGAATAATCTAATCAACAGAATAAATCTTACTTTCATGTCTCAATTCCTCTCTCATTTCATATCTCGTGGTAGGCGTATCACCCGCTCTCAACTATCACAGTAATTATATCTTGTGGTAGGCGTACCACCCGCTCCCAAATATATCAATAGGCTACCGGCAACTATGGCCAATGTATATATATATATATATATATATATATATATATATATATATATATATATATATATATATATATATATATATATATATATATATACCGGTAACTATGACCAATATCAACAACTTTTTCAGTTAGTGATGCGGCGTGCACCCCGACCCTTCCGATATGTCATAATAGGTTACCCGCTACTATGGCCAATGCCAATAATAATCATCTGTTAGTGATGCGGCGTGCACCCCGACCCTTCCGATATGTCACCGGCACTATGGTCACTAGCAATAATCAATACAATATATTATCGGCATTAAACCAATAATCTTTAATTGCAATAACATTTATATTACCGGGGTAACACCAATAATTATAATTAATCAACAATATATTTACATATTACCGGTATGAAACCAATAATAATTTCTTTCATATAATCACATAAGATTAATAGGAATTTAATCCATTTAAGACCCACGGTCATGCTCGACCCCCAACTTATAGATACTCTTCACCATACCTATACGTCGGACTCCATACATAACAATTAGCACATAAACTCAATTCCTATTCCCTCAAGCTAGAATAGAATAAACACTTACGCCGAAAGTTTACGAACGGTTCAATCCGTAGCAATGCTTTTTTCTTTTCGAATTTGGCTCCAATCCAATCGTATCTATACACAATTGATTTAATATCATCAATACTACTTAACAAACTAGAAAAATGAACACCCTTGAAGATAAGGCAGCCCGACATGACAAAGAATTTCAGGCTGAGAGGGAACAATGCTATAGGCTAATCATCGAGATCGAGAAAGAAATAGAGTTGTTACCAGACCATCACCTCCACGACTCCCAAGTGTTAGAGGCTCGCAACCAGCAGATAAACCGACTACTCCCGAAAAGGGCCGGATCAGAGAAAAATTAGAGGCATTGTAGCTTATATTGTCATAAAATGTCAAGCTGGCGAAAGAATGGATCATAACACTTTCTTGTCCACAGTGATGATATGTGTTCGTCAGGTTATGAATGATTTGGAGCAGTTATAAAGAGGTCTTGCACGTAGGCTCACGGTGATGCCGAATGATGCCCCGCGGGCCCCAGGATTTGAAGCTTTAATGTACTCTTGATATAGTTTTTAATCATCGAGTTTGTGTTTTGTTATTTTGAGTGTGTTTTGTAATTTTCTCTTTTTAAGAAAACAAATAGTCCAGTATCTTTGTAATCGGAGTTTTATTAATGAAAATTGAAAATCCCAAAAAAAGTATTTCCTTATTTTTGGATTTGTTTGCAAGAACTATGCTTGGTCTGGTTCATGTGGGGTCATGATACGTAGACAATCTCCATAAGATTCGACCGAAATCCTAAGAAAAAAAGATAAAAAAGAAATACGAGGAAAAGAAATAAAAGGAAAAAAAGAGTGGAAAAGAAACACAAAAGGAGAAAGGCCAGAAAGAAAAGAAAAATGGAGAGGAAAGAAAAATCAAAGAAAACGAGAAAACAAAAGCAAGGAAGCAAAAATAAAAATAAAAACGAGAAGAAAATTCGGGATGACACATACAATAGTGGAAAACATGTAGACACTCATTTAACTGTATAGGTGCATCACACCCTAATATGTGGTTACCTGTCTATTACTTATCTCAAACTAACCGTTGTTGCTGCTAATCTCCAGGTTATGAATTTAGAAACGGTTGTTGGTTTTGGGTAAGCTGGCATCGCATCGATATTTCACTAGATAAAAAGGAAGTACAGAGATGTCATCTGAAATGACTTTTCCACCAGTTCTAATCACTAAAGACAGCCCTATCTCAAGGATCTCGGCCTCCGAGTCTTCCATAGCAGAAGAAAACCGTATATTACGCCTCCGAGTGATGGAGATGTGAGTCGCATGGACCAATGGCAGGGAGCCCCCAAGTGCTATCCCTGGCTTTCCTGAACTGTTCCTAAGGACTGGGGGTACTTCTAACATCCCTATCAGTAACCTAAATACCCCATCTACTCACTTTATAGGAACACCTTCTAAGGTACACCCCCAAGTGTTCACATCAGGAGCAGTTCCTAATATTTTACTGTTCCACCATGCTCCACCACCATACAACCTTCTCTACCACCGCCCGCTTTTGATTCCTAAGCCTTCACCTTCAAAAGTCCCATATTTCAAGCACACCCTCCTAACACACCCAACATACACTTACCCTCAGGCACGACCATTTGAGCTTACACCATGGCAAGATAAAACTCCCAGAACCCCTGAACAAGATGAGATGGCGAAAAGAATGAGGAGCCTTGAGTAGAGCTTAAAGAATATGTAAGGCTTAAGTGGGCAGAAAGGTGTTTCTTATATTGATTTGTGCATGTTCCCTCATGTGCACTTGCACATGGGATTTAAAGCCAAAGTTTGAAAAGTATGATGGCAATGGCGATCCCATTGCTCACTTGAAAAAGAATTGTAATAAGTTACGTGGGATCCGGCGAAAAAGAAGAGTTGTTGATGGCATACTTCGTAGAAAGCTTAGTGGGCATTACCTCAGAGTGGTATATGGACCAAGACGTCTCATGATGGCATATATGGGATGATCTTGCCAGAGATTTTGTAAGGCAGTTTCAATACAACATCGACATCGCGCCAGATACAAATTCCTTGGCAAATTTGAAAAAGAAACCCTCCGAAAGATTCAAGAATATGCTATTTAGTCGAGTGAACAGGCATCGAGGGTGAAACCTCCCATGGATGAAGTATAAATGGTCATTGTCTTCCTTAAAGCCCAGGAGGCAGATTACTTCCAAAACATGATGTCGGCCATGCGCGAACCTTTTGCAGAGGCAATCACGATTGGTGAAATGATACATAACGGTTTGAAAATGGGCAGGATTTTGAGTTAGTTGACCATCAAAGAAACCTCCCAAGCCATCGAAGGCGGGTCTGACGGAATGTCCAAAGGCAAAAAAAAGAGAAAACAGTTCTGGCAGCATCAGGGGGAACAAAATACCGGGCTCCTAGACCTGCGTTTTCTGAAAGAACCCCTCAACATTACTACCCTTATCACGATATTGCTGATACTCCTCCACCTTATGCGGTCATGAACGCTCAACCCTTCGCCCGACCACATCCTCATGCCAGTAGAAATCAACCACCATTCCCAAGAAATTATCCTTCCAAGAACCATTATAATCCTCGACCTCCGCATGATAACTTTCGTCCTCGAGAACCACCTAGAAGACCAAACTTTACACCGATAGGTGAACCATACTCTAGTCTGTTCCCGAGCCTTGTTCAAATGAATTTACTACAACCCAGACCTCCAAACAGGCAAAGCCCAGAATTACCATCCTATCGGCGAGGCATCCGATATGCTTATCACTCAGGAGCTGAGGGGCAGGATACGGAAAATTGTTGGACATTGAAGAGAGTCATGGAAGACTTGATAGAGCAGGGGAAGATAGTGTTGAGGGACGAGGGGGTCCCAAATGTGACCAACAATCCTTTGACAGCTCACAATAATGGACCTGTGATTGGAATGATCTGCGAGGATAAAGATTTCCATCCGGCATTAAAGGCCATCATTGCCATTGCTGATGCAGAATGAAACCAAAGGTTGCTTCAAGGCAAGATAAAAGGGATAAGAAAAACAAAGTCACCAAGGCGGAGCCAGAAAGAAAGCTGAAGCCAAAACAAAAATGATACCTCACATGGATAAAATTCTCTATAATCTGATTGTGAACCCCCCAAAGAAATTGGAAGTGAAAAAGGGAAAGCAAGTGTACGTACCCAAGCAAGCCTATGTGATATGGGGGATTATCAAACCACCTCGGCTGAGTGAGGCAGTGGTTATTGGAGGCGTACCACAGAAGCATGTGACCAACGCTGCTGCAATACCATGGAACTACCATCACATGTTGGTTACATATAAAGGGAAAGAAATCCTGGGAGGGCTTCCAAAAAATGTCCCCACCTAAAAGTACTTAAACATAGAAGAGGTAAACAATGCTACCAAAAGGCGCTTCTCGCCTAAGAAAACTGTGAGTGCTGAGGAAGCGGACGTCTTCTTTCAAAAGATGAAAATGGTTGACTATGAGGTGGTCGGTCAGTTGCGAAAATGTCCCGAGCAAGTGTCCTTACTGTCATTACTGTTGAAATCCCCTGGGCATCAAAGGGTGTTGATGAAAACTTTGAATGAAGCCTATGTGCCGGCTGAAACTTTGGTAGAACAACTTGAAAGAATGGCAGAATGATTCTTTGTCGTCAATCGAATCTCTTTCAACAAAAATGACTTGCCTACAGAGGGAGATGCTCATATCAAGGCATTGCACTTGACTATCAAGTGTGAAGAATATTATGTTAAGAGAGTCATGGTAGACGAAAGCTCGGGTGTTGATATTTGCCCACTCTCCACACTGCAACATTTGGAAATCGGGACCAGAAAAATTCATCCCAATATTTTCTGTGTGAGAGCCTTTGACGGCATCAAAAGAGATACCATCAGGGAAATCAACCTAATCTTGACCATCGGACCGGTGGATTTTTAGGTGACATTTCAAGTGCTGGATATGGATACATCTTATAATTTTCTTCTGGTTAGGCCTTGGATCCATGTCGTTGGAGTTGTGCCTTCTATTCTCCACCAAATGGTAAAATTCAAATATGAGGATCAGGAAATTATGGTACATAGAGAATATGAACAGTCGATCTATTGGGACCCATCTGTCCCATGCTTAGAAGCCAGGGAGGGCCGTGAACACATAGTGTACCAAGCATTTGAAGTGGTGGTGGCGCATCATCATGATGAAGGAAGCCCCTGCAATCAACCTTTCTTGTCCAATGCTTCCATTATGGTGGCAAAGGAGATGATCAGACATGGTTTCAAGCCGGGAAAAGGCCTTTGGAAGTCTCTACAAGTCATATCTGAGTTGGTGACTTTGCCTACGAATGAAATGTTCTTCATGATATGTTTCCACCCTACCCCTGATGATGAAATATGGGCAGATGAGAGAAAAAAGGAAGGATGGGTCTTGCCCATCCATTGCCACATCTGTATGAGACCTTTGTTAAGTCTAAGTACAGTGAAGAGGAAGACGATGAGGTTTTCACGGCTGAAGAATTGAAGAAATATGTGGGCAATGAAAAAAGTACTCTACGAAACTCACATGGTTCAGCCAGGAGAGGGAACTAGCACTGTTGAGGTGTTATACATGGGACCAAGCACCAAGCTTAAAAATTGGAAGGCTGAACTATTTTCGATTAGGCGGGAGTTCTGGTAGACTTGTCCTGCTACTTTTTCTGCATCCTCAGTTATTCCAAGGTGTAACTCGGATGTTTCTTTTAGTTTCTTGTCATTAAATTCCCAATGTAAACCATGTTATCTTCCCAAATTCAAAGAAATGAACTCAATATTTCATCTTTCATTTTTTTTTCTTTTTTCTGATTTTCTTTATTTTTCTCTTTTATTTCTTCTTTTCAGTTATAATAATGCAACTTTAAATAACATGACATGCTTGTGGACTTTATTCCCAGATCCAAACTCGCTGTCTAATTGTGAGCCAAATTTCAATGACATGGAGCCAGTTAACTTAGGAACTTCTGTGCAAAATCAAGGAAAGCAAAATAAGCATCCACACAAATAGGAAAACCCGAGAAGCAATAATCTAACTCGTGTTTGAGTTTAAATATGTGTTTGCTTGGTTGTATGAAAAAATTCCTGGACGGAGTGTTGATTTAGTGGTGCATAAGTTGCCAACTTACCCCGATTTCCCTCCAGTCCAACAAAAATAAAGAAATTTTAAAACTGACATCAATGATAAGATCAAAGAAGAAATCACAAAACAGTTGAAGGCAGGGGTAATCCAAGTAGTTCAGTACACTACATGGTTGGCTAATATTGGCCCAATTCTGAAAAAAGATGGGAAGAACCGGGTGTGTGTGGACTATAGATATTTTAATTAGGCAAGTCCCAAAGACAATTTCCCTTTGACCAACATCCACATCCTCGTGGATAACTGTGCCAATGATGAGATACAGTCCTTTGTAGAGTGCTACGCAGGATATCACCATGTGTTGATGGATGAGGATGATACAAAAAAATGGCCTTTACCACACCCTGGTGTACATACTGTTATTGGGTTATGCCATTTGGGCTGAATAATGTTGGAGCGACCTATTTAAGGGACATGACTGCCACTTTCCATGATATGATGCATCAAGAGATAGAGGTGTATCCCGACAACATAATCATCAAGTCTCAAACTCAGGATGATAACGTTCAAGATTTAAGAAAGTTCTTTCTGTGCAAGTATGATCTGAAGTTGAACCTCGCTAAATGTACATTTGGAGTTCCATTGGGCAATCTTCTGGGCTTTATAGTTAGCAGTAGAGGTATCCAGTTAGACCCAACAAAAATAAAGTCTATTTGGCATTTGCCTCCTCCAATAACTAAGAAGGATATGATGAGCATATTAGGCAGATTAAACAATATCAACTGATTCATTGGGCAATTGACTTCCACATGTGGGCCCATATTCAAGTTGTTGAAGAAAGATGCAGCAGTCAAGTGGACGGATGAATGTCAAGAAGCCTTCAAAAAGATCAAAGAATATTTGTCAAATCCTCCAGTCTTGGTCCCACCAGAGCCATGGAGACCTCTTTTCTTGTATCTGATGGTATTGGAAAATTCTTTTGGCAGTGTCCTTGTGCAACATGATGTAACTGGAAAGAAAGAGAAAGAAATTTATTATTTGATCTAGAAGTTCACTAGTTACGAAGATAAATACACTCTGTTGGAGAGAACATGTTGTGCTCTGATGTTGGTCGCTCAGAAGCTAAGACATTGTCTTCAAGCTCACACTACCTACCTCATAACCAGGTTGGCTCCTTTGAAGTACATATTCCAGAAACCGATGCCCACTGGGAGACTAACAAAATGGCAATTCTTGCTCACTGAATTAGACATAATCTATGTCACTCACACGGCAATGAAAGCCCAGGTGTTGGCAGATCATTTGGCAAAAAACCCGGTTGACAAAGAATACCAACCATTGAGCACTTACTTCCCAGATGAATAGGTAAATTCAATAGTAGCAATCTCTGAAGACACTCATGCTTGGAAAATGTTCTTTGATGGAGCCGTAAACATAAAATGTATGGAAATTGGGGCAATCTTGATCTCACCCACTGGTCGGCATTACCTGGCTATGGCCAGGCTTCGGTTGTTCTCCACGAACAATACTGCTAAGTATGAAGCATATATCATGGGCATGAACATGGAAATTGACTAAGATGTAGAAGAGTTATTAATCATGGGGGATTCTGATCTGATTATTCGGAAAACCCAGGAAGAGTGGGAGACCCGAGATGTTAAGCTCATTCTTGAACGTCAACATGTGGAAGAACTCAACAAGCGGTTCAAGTCGATAGTATTCAGGTACATCCCTCGATGTCACAATGGATTAGTTTATGCACTTGCCACTCTGGCCTCGATGTTGCCTTACCCAGGCAATTCCCATGTTGATCCTCTAGAGATCTAAATCAAGGAAAATCATGGTTATTTTAACACGATTGAGGTGGAACAAACCATCCAGCCATGGTACCACGATATTAACAAGTTTTTGAAAATGCAAGAGTACCCTGAGGACGCTACTGGTGATCAAAAGAGAACCATCAGGCGACATGCAAGTAGTTTCTTCATGAGTGGTTATGTCTTGTATAAGAAGACTCCAGACCTCAATTTGTTGAGATGTGTTGACACCGAGGAAGCCGAAAGAATTATGCACAAAGTACACGTATGAGTGTGCGGACCTCATATGAATGTGTATGCTTTGGCAAAGAAAATCCCTCGAGCAGTATATTATTGGATAACCATGAAGAAAGACTATTTCGGTTTTGTCCAAAAATGCCATCAGTGTCAGGTGCATGGTGATTGGATTCATGCACCACCAACCGAACTGCATCATATGTCAGCACCCTGGCCATTCGTTGCTTGGGGCATGGATGTCATTGGACCAATCGATCCAAAAGCCGACATAGAATCATACTGGTTTCTATTGACTACTTCACGAAGTGGGTTGAAGCCATCACTCTTAAGTGAGTCACCAAGAAAGTTGTGGTAGATTTTGTGCATTCTAATCTTATTTGCTGCTTTAGCATTCCTGCAACTATCATCACAGACAATACTGCCAACCTGAACAGTCGTTTGATGGAAGAAGTATGCAAACAATTCAAAATAACACATAGAAACTCCACTCCCTAACGGCCCAAAGCCAATGGTGCCGTCGAAGCAGCAAACAAGAACATAAAGAAGATTCTGATAAAGATGGTTCATAGCTCCAGACAATGGCATTAGCAGCTTCCTTTCGCATTACTTGGATATTGTACCACAGTGCGTACATCGATCGGAGCAACCCTATACCTGTTGGTCTATGGAACTGAGGCCGATATACCTCCATAGGTAGAAATCCATTCACTCCAGATAATTGTTGAAGCAGAAATTGATGATAGTGAGTGGGTCAAGACTCGGCTGGAAGAGTTGTCTTTAATAGATAAAAAACAAATGGCCACGGTTGGTCACTGGGAACTGTACCAACAAACAAATGCCCATGCCTATGACAAGAAAATGCATCCTGGAATTTTGAAGTGGGACAACTCGTGTTAAGACGCATTCTCCCTCATCACCAGGATGCAAAAGGAAAATTCGCTCCTAATTGGAAGGGTCCATATATCATCCGAAAAATATTGTCGAGGGGAGCACTATACTTGGGAGATATCGAAGGAAATGATCCCGAAATAGCTGTGAATGCAGATGTAGTAAAAATGTACTATGTCTAGACCTTCTACGATGATGACTTTGCGCAGTTGAGATGACGAAGTCTTTCCTTCTCGCTATCCAAACACTATCAACCCTTCACAAACCCACTCGAGGCGGTTACTCTCCTTTGGCTACCCTCTTTGGAACCCGAAAGTATTATCAAAAAAAAAAGAAAAAAGAAAAAAGAAAAAAGAAAAGAAAAAGAATATATGATTAAAAAAAGAAAAAGAAAATATGATGAAAAGAAAAAGATAAAAAAAGAAAAAAATGAAAAAAAACAAAGTTTTCCTGAACTACGTTTGACTTGATTCAAAAAGAATACGTAGGCAGCCTCTCGTTGGGGTTCAGTCACACCTAAACAAAAATCCCAATTCACCCAAAAGTTGAAACTGGGGCAGATGATATGTTGGTTCGGTTATGGGTCCACCAAAATGGTTCCAAAGTTGTACTTCCATCCAAAATTCTTTTACCCAAAACCTTGTTTAAGTCCTTCTAATCAATTGGCAAAGGCGTGGGAAGTGAAAACAAGATGGTTGGAATCTTATTTAGTCCAAATTGAGAGAAATAAAATGAGAGAGTCTTTTCGGTGAAAACATTCCGGCACCATAAGGCGAAGGTGAGCAGAGAATTTTAAAATGAGAGAGTCCGTTCAGTGAAAAATAGTAAAAAGCACTATCTGGCAATGGTGAGAAGAGAAATAAGAGAGGTCGATTAGCGAAAACCCACCAAGGGCACAGTTGGCCGAAAAGAAGACATCTCACCACTAAAAGAGTCATGGCAAGGTTCCCTGGTTTTGAAATACGGTTCAATGTGTTCAGGAGAAGCTAGAAAGTTTGTGTGGGTCAGGCATCTAGTCCATGAAGCATGTCATGTCCATTTGAAGTCAGCATGCACCCCCAGATAAGTCGATTGTTTCGAAAGGGACACCTCTCATTAAACTCATATGCCTGCCTTTGGCATACTTCTTTTTAATCACTTTCGGTTTAACTCTAATTCCAAGACTATTACAAAGAAAAGGTGGAAGGACAAGTTTTATAGGGCTTCGCCTGGAAAAAGCAAAAGATAATACCCAGCCTCAGCAGGTGTATCAGGCCAATCCCGAATGGCCATGATGGTTGATTCTTTCAAAGCAAAGACATTACAAAGGAAATAAAGTCAAAGACAAAGGTTCTAAGCGAAGAATAAAGCGAAAAGGATCGGGCCCACACTGGCGATTCATCATGAAATCCTAAAAGTTGAGTAATGTCCATTTGAAAAGAGATTCACCCTCAAAACCAGCAAGCAGCAAAGTTCTCAACAGAAACCGGGTCGGGATCAAGCAACTGAGATGATCAAGGCCACAAAACCAGCCACCGTTTCAAACTAACAAATTGCTCTTTGTTTGAAAGTTAAAACATGTCTAATTTAAAGCTACCACACAAGAAGCAGGTGCAACCCAAAAGAGAAAAGAAATGCGCAAGGGCTGAAACAACTTTACAGTAGGGAACCGACCAAAAAAAGGAAGTTTCCCCCCAAATTATTTCATGTGTTTTACTAAATAAAAGGAAGAAAATAAGAATAAAATTAAAATGAATAAGAAAGAAAGAATAAGAAGAAGAAGTACAACAACAACAACAACCCAGTATAGTCCCACAGGGTGGGGTCCGGGGAGGGTAATATGTAAGCAGGCCTTACCCCTGCCCGATAGAGCAGGGAGGCTGTTTCCAATCGACCCTCGGCGCAAGGACAAGAAGAGAAAAAACAAAATAAAAACAAAGAGGACAAGCATTAGTGATGTTAGCATAAATCATATAAATATATGAGTAAACAAAGACAATAAAATAACCTGGCATATAAAAGGACAAGATATATAGGAACAAAACATAGGGCATTAGTAAAACCATATAATAAGAAAATGGCATGCCATACAATATATCAAGCCTATATGGGTGGACACACCACACCTCGGCTCTACCCCGTGGAAGGGGAGCGTGTAATACTAGAAGTCCCTGTCCCACAACCCTGATACTAGACCTCCAGGCGTTCCTATCAAGGGCCATGTCCTCGGAAATCCGCATGATAGCCATATCCTGCCTAATCATCTCTCCCCAATACCTCTTGGGCCTCCCTCTACCACGACACGCACAAACCACCGTCAGTCGCTCGCAACTCCTCACCCGGGCATCGGGGCTTCTTCTCCGCACATGCCTGAACCACCTGAGTCTCGCTTATCGTAAGTTCTCATCCACTGGGGCCACCCCCACCTTCTCCCAAATAACTTCATTCCTATCCCTATCTCACCTGGTTAGCCCACACATCCACCCTAGCATCCTCATCTCTGCGACCTTCATTCTCTGAACATGGGAGTTCTTCACCAGCCAGCACTCGGCCCCGTACAGCATGGCTGGTCTTACCACAGCTCTATAAAACCTCCCCTTGAGTTTTATGGCACTTTCTTGGCACACAGGACTCCCGAAGCAAGCCTCCATTTCAACCACTCGGCCCCTATACGGTGAGTGACATCCCCGTCAATCTCTCCGTCCCCCTAAATTACCAACCCAAGATATCTAAAATTGTCCTTCTTGACGATGACCTAGGAACCGAGCTTCACTTCCCTTCCATCTTCATCTTCGCTTCGCTCGGCGCTAAACTTGCACTCCAGGTATTCAGTCTTAGACCTGCTTAGTTTGAAACCCTTTGACTCGAGGGTCCGTCTCCAAACTTCCAACCTTTCGTTAACCCCGACTCTCATCTCGTCTATCAAGACAATATCGTCGATGAATAGCTTACACCAAGGCACATCCCCTTGGATATGACGGGTTAGAGAATCCATCACGAAAGCAAATAAGAGTGGGCTGAGAGCAGATCCTTGGTGAAGCCCCATAACTACCGTGAAGTGGTCTGAGTCGCCACCCACCATCCTAACCCTCGTCTTAGCTCCATCGTACATGTCATTGATCACTCTAATATAGGCTTCCAGCACGCTCTTCGCCTCCAGGCACCTCTATAGCACCTCTCTTGGGAACTTGTCATAAGCCTTCTCCAAGTCGATGAACACCATGTGTAGGTCCTTCTTCTTGTCCCTGAACTTTTCCACCAGTCTCCTGACAAGGTGTATAGCTTCTGTAGTGGAGCAGACCGGAATGAAACTGAATTGGTTCATGGATATAGATGCCGTCCCCCTCACCCTAGCCTCAATCACCCGCTCCCAGACTTTCATGGTGTGGCTTAGTAATTTGATACCCCTATAGTTGTTACAACATTGGATATCCCCTTTGTTCTTATACACGGGCACAACTGTGCTCCACCTCCATTCCTCTGGCATCTTCTTCATCCTGAAGATCACATTGAACAACTTGGCCAGCCACTCGACTCCTGTCCTACCCATGCATTTCCAAAACTCCACCGAAATTTCGTTGGGCCTGGTCGCTCGACCCCTACTCATCCTACGCAAAGCCCCCACGACCTCCTCCACCCTAATGCGCCTACAGAATCCAAGGTCCCTATGATGCTCAGAATATCTTAGCTCCCTTAGGTCTACATCTTGATCCCCCTCCTTGTTTAGCAGGACTCGTAAATACGCTTGCCACCTCTGCTTAACTAGGGCCTTCCCTATCAGAACTCGACCATCCTAGTCCTTGATGCACCTAACTTGGTCCAGGTCCCGCGCTTTTTTCTCCCTCACTTTAGCCAGCCTGAATAACTTCTTGCCCCCACCTTTCTCCCCTAATTCCTCCTACATGCGACTAAACGCCACATTTTTAGCTTCTAAGACCGCTAGCTTTGCCTCTTTTCTCTCCACCTATAGCGCTCCCTGTATACTCTCCTATCCTCCTCACTCGTGCTCTCTTCAATCTTAGCAAACGCCGCCTTCTTCGCCTCCACTTTACCTTGGACCACCTCATTCCACCACCATTCACCTTGATGCCTGCCTGAGTAGCCCTTGGCAACTCCGTGCACCTCTCGCGCTGCCTCCCTAACCAGGTTCGCCGTCTCAGTCCATATAGCATCCGCATCCCTAGCACTACTCCAGTCACCCCCATCAACTAACCTTCATTCTAACTCCCGGGCTTTCTCCTTAGTCAAAGCACCCCATCTAATCCTCGGTCGGCCTTAGGCGCCCCTCTTCTTCCTCTTCACCCAGATACCGACATCCGTCACTAACAGTCTATGGAGAGTTGAGAGGAACTCTACCAGAATGACCTTACAGTCCTTGCACAACCCTCTATCGCTCCGCCTGAGGAGGAGGTAGTCAATCTGAGTCCTAGCAGCCACTCTTTTGAAAGTAAATGAATGATCTTCCCTTTTCTGAAAAGTTGAGTTCGCAATACAAAGCTCATAAGCTCTGGCGAAATCCAGCAGTGAAGAGCCTCCTCCGTTCCTGACCCCGAGCCCATAACCCCCATGCACCTCAGTATAGCCGCCAGCATCAGCTCCAATATGGCCATTAAAATCCCATCCAATAACTAACTTCTTAGATTGAGGGAAACTACTAACCAGCTCGTCCAAGCCTTCCCAAAATCGCCTCTTAACCTCCTCCTCTAATCTTGCTTGAGGCGCGTAAGCGCTGATGACATTTAGGACGCAACCACCTATAACCAACTTGATACACATTAACCTATCATTCACTCGTCTAACCTCGACCATAGACTCCCTAAGATCCCTATCCACCAAAATTCCCACTCCATTCTTACCCCCCACGGCCCCATAGTACAAGAAGAAAAAGTGAAAATGAAATTAAAAATCATTGTAGCATAGGCCCCCCATTCCCTAAATATCCTGGCATAACCCGTGGACCTCCCTGGCATAACCCAATGAGCTTTTTTCTTTCAATCCCGGAATAACCCGTGGACCTCCCTGGTATAACCCAATGAGCCTTTTTCTTTCAATCCCAGCATAACCCGTGCACCTCCTTGGCATAACCCAAGGATCCTTTTTCTTTTAATCCCATCATAACCCGTGGACCTCCCTGGCATAACCCATATAGTCTTTTTCTTTCAATCCTGGCAAAACCTGTGGCCCTGCCTGTCATATCCAATGAGCCTTTTTCTTTCAATCCTGACATAACCCGTGGACCTCCATGGAATAACCCAATGAGCCATTTTCTTTCAATCCCGGCATAACCTGTGGACCTCACTACATAACCCAAGGAGCTTTTTTCTTTCAATCCCGGCATAACCCGTGGACCTCCCTAGCATAACCAAAGGAGCTTTTTTCTTTCAATCCCAACATAACCCATGGACCTCACTGGCATTACCCAATGAGCCTTTTTCTTTCAATCCTGGCATAACCCGTGAACCTCCCTGGTATAACCCAAGGAGCTATTTTTCTTTCTATCCCGGCATAATGCGTGGATCTCCCCGGCATAACCCGAGGACCTTTTTCTTTTCCGGCTTAACCTGGTCATTTTCCAACATAACCAGGTAATCCTCCCAATTTAAGGCTTCATTCCCAAGGATACACAATCCTTATATTTGTCACAACTAACTCACAAATGTTTCCTAGTGAAAACTAGAGTCTGCACACTCTTAGTGAGTGTGGTTACCCTGAGTGATTGATATGAGTTATGTACGAGTTGCTGCATGTGAGTGACTGTGAGATTGCCCGATGGGCTGTATATGAGTGACGTTCTGCCTGAGGGACTGGCTATGAGAGATGTTTTGCTCGAGGAGCTGTTTATGATTTTATCACTTTTTCTCACTTGTACACTTAGCCTCTTTTTGAGAACTATTGAAAAATATCTTCAAATGATTTTACTGAAGCTAAGTTTTAGTAACATGATTTGATTCAAACTCTGCTTTTAATAGCTTATTGTATTTATACTAAGATTTCATGATATGAACTTTATATGCTTTATTGCTCGTCACTGGTTTTATGCTTTTATTTGTTGTGGTTACTTATTGAGTTGGCGTACTCACGTTACTCCTTGCACCTTGTGTGCAGATTTAGGCACATCAGGACCCGATTGCGTGTTACAACCCATATCCACACACATTAGTTCATTCCATAAGTTAGATAACACAAATCCAAGAAGGAATTATCCTTGAGATGATAATAAGTTAATCCGATTAATCTTAAGTGATACAAGGGTGCATAAGGGTGATTAACAAGTATTAGAAGTTAAACGAATCAAGGATGCTCTGTAACTCGTACTTTTGGGTAAACCTATAGATGCTTAGTATACTTAGGAGGTCATGATTTAAGGTATTTGAATCATATAATATCCGTATCATAATTCTTGAAGTCAAACGAGTTATGAAACAAAAGTCGACAAAAGTTGTTGCAACTTAGGTTCATAGTTTTACCTAAACTTTAGGTCAAATGTTATTAATTCTTTCTCCCAATATACTTGGAATTACGGGGTGATCTACCCACCAAATTGAAGATCTATGAGTCTAGTTTCCAAAGTATTAAACGGTTTAGCAATACGACATTGGAATAGAGATATATAGACATTTTCGTGAGACTGCACAAGCTGCTTGGTGCAAGTAGGTGAGTCAGCTACTTGGTTAAATGTCGGCCCAAAAGAGGGAATTTCGGGTCAGAAAAGGAGCCCATTAAAAGGCTTATCTTCTGTAATATATCCCTCTTTATATTTCACAAATAACCAGACCTAAAACCCTGCAAACTTCCTCCCAAAAATTATCCACAAACCCTAATTGATTTTCCCTCTCTTTCAAGTTCAAATTGGGGGTAAACACTAGAGTTTGGAGAACCAAGTTAAAGGCTGAGTTATCCAACAACTAAGGTGAGTTTACTGCTATATTTCATACATTTATTCTTCTGTAAATTCATGGTAATTCGTTATATACATGTAAGAACTCACGGGACGGTGATCGGAAGCCGTGAGTTCAAGTTATTCACTTGTAGCGGACTGTTTTGTGGACTGTTTTGTGTTGCTGTTGGGATGCATTTTTATTACTGTTTTGTGGAGTTTTGGAGGAGGCAGGGTGTGGAGAAACACCATATATATGTTGGGTTGTGGTCTGCTAGTTCTTCGTAATATTTTTGGGTCATTTGGTACGACTATAGTGGCCGTCGTATGTATGATGTGATTAGGTTGTGTGTGGACTGTTTTGGGAGGCTCAATATGTTTATTATTGATGTTGTTTAGGCTGTTTGGTGATTGTTTTGAATGGTGTGAAGTCATATATATAGGGGAGGTGCTTTCCGTTTCATCACAAAATAGGTTGTGATTGGTACATAATAGTTGCGACGCTTAAACGGTAACGATAGTGTCATTTCTCCTATTGTAGACTAAGGAGTCGTGACGTTTGCATAGCTTGAGGTTGTGGCAGTATATACAAGGTATGTGAGGCTATCCCTTTCCTTCTTTTACACGACTCCGATTGTATATAATGTAATGAACGAGCTTCCAAAGATATTCTATTCTTAGAAGCTAGCAATACTTACATTGTTTCCCCTCTTATGGAACGATTGATGTTGATGTTTCTTCTCTTATTCTTATGTTATCAATCTTGTTGGTACTTCCTGATTCCTATAAGGTTCATAGTGAAGAGTTAGTCCTAATAAGTTGTACATAGGATACCGACCTTACGTCACTCCGAAAGGTCTGCAAGGTGTTTCCGGGAGTCGAACATGCATTATATATATGTATCTATTTTACTCTACCGAGCCGCGCTATAGTCGGCCGGGTACGGCACCTATTGTGCAACCACTGATCAGTTGGGTTTTACCGAGCTCCACGTGGCCGGGTACGATTCTACCGAGCCTTATAATGGCCGGGTATGTTTTTACCGAGCCTATTACGGCCGGGTACGATATGATGATGATGATGCCCACAGAGGCGTATGTTTTAAAAGATTATGTATTTATACATATGTATCATGTATTTCATGTCAGTAGCCCTCAGAGGTACTCAGATGTTACAAGTTGTATATTCTCTATCCCTGCTCACATTGTTGTTCATATTTATGGTTCTCTGCCTTACATACTCAGTACTTTATTCGTACTGACGTCCTTTTATTTGTGGACGCTGCATGTCGTGCTTCAGGTCCTGATAGACAGGCAGGTGTAGCTCCCCCATCACAGTAGGTTGTCCAGTTCAGCGGTAATTGGCGAGATCCCTTCTCCGGACTTGCCTTGGTCTTGGTATGCATTTTTGTTATAGACATTATGGGTATGTCGGGGCCCTATTCCGGCTATGTTGCAGAACTTATGTTCCTTTAGAGGCTCATAGACAAGTGTCGACTCATGTATAGTTTGGTATGCCTTGTCGGTTGGTTTTTGTTGTATAGTCTTTCATTTTAGCGTGGTAGCTTGTACCATATGTATATAGTTTCTTGATTGTCTGGTCATCCCATGTTATGTAGGTTCATGCAATCATATTTTATTATTGGTCATTCATGATCCATGTCTACCATTTATATTGGTCTCGTCAGCCTAAAAGATAATAAAGAAGGTTAGATAAAATGTACGTTGGTGCTCGGCAAGTATGGTCGGGTGCTAGTCATGGTCCTCCGGTTTGGGTCGTGACAAACTTGGTATCAGAGCAAGTCTGTCCTAGGGATTGTCTATGAGCCATGTCTAGTAGAGTCTTGATTATGGATGTGTAGCGCGCCACATTTATAATCGGGAGGCTACATGACATCTAGGGTTGTTACCTTCTTCCTGAATCTAGATCGTGCATAGAGTTGAGTCATAAGTGTTTGTCTCTAATATTCACCTTGTTTTCTTTCAGCAATGCCTTCGACTAGGAAACAAATAATTAGTAGATGGCTTGATACAGCTGCAGGAGAGGGTACCAGTCAGGTGCCCCAAGCCAGAGCAAGCCAAAGTGAGGCTCGGAGTGAGATGCCGTCTTATACCTCATCTACTCCATCTCCTCCGGAGGATATTAGGAAGCACCTAGCACATCCAGCTCCTCCGTCTGGCACTACAGACCATGATATGTGGTGTGCTTTGCAGTTATTAACTAGCTTGGTAGCTGCTCGGGCTCAGAGGCAGAATATAGGTGTTGCTGATAACCAGTTAGTACAAGAGTTCGTGATTTTATTAATTTAGACCCTCCGGTGTTTACCGGATCAGACCCCAAGGAGGATCCGCAGACTTTTATTGACCAGGTTCATCGTACACTACGGGTTATGCATGTTAGTGATACAGAGGCAGTAGAGTTGGCTTCTTATCGGCTACGGGATTTAGCGGTTCTTTGGTAAGATAGTTGGGAGAGATCCAGGGGTCCGAACGCTCCTCCAGCTGTGTGGAAGGATTTTTCTGAGGCCTTTCTTCGTCACTATTTTCTAGTTGAGATACGACGAGCTAGAGCTGATAAGTTCTTGAACCTTAGACAAGGTAATTTAAGTGTGCGAGAGTATAGCATGCAGTTTGATTCTTTAGCAAGGTATGCTCCCCATATGGTGGCCGAGATGAGTGATAGGGTGCATTTGTTCGTGAACGAGTTGGGACCCCATCTGATTAATGAGTGTATGACAACCTCCTTGGTAGAAGGCATGGATATTTACCGTATTCAAGCTTATGCCCAGACCTTAGAGGATCATAAGCGCCAGCAGAGGGCAGATAGGGAGCATGATAGGGGCCAGCATAAGAGGGCGAGATTTGCAAGGTATTCTGATGACTTCAGAGGCAGCGCCAGGCCCCAGTCTTCGAGGAGTTCGGCGCCATCTGTAGCTAGTGCTCCTCCACAGTTTCGGAGGCCTCGATATGATCGATCCTATTCTGGTCCAGGTCAGAGTTCGCAGGCATCTGGATCGCAACATCACAGGGATACTAGTCAGACGAAACCCCCAACACCACGTTGTGATCAGTGCGGCAAGGCCCACTTTGGACTGTGCCGTCGAGGTTCTGATGCGTGTTATTCTTGCGGATAGCCTGGCCATATGATGAGGGATTGTCCTAACAGGGGAGGTGATGGTATGGCTCAACCGACTAGATCTGTGTCTGGTTCTTCCTCATCAGTTCGACCTCCAGCACGGGGTTTTCAGCAGTCGACAGGTCGTGGTAGAGGTAGAGGTGCAGGGCCGAGTTCGAGTGGTGCTCAAAATCGAACATATGCTCTAGTAGGTCGACAGGATCTCGAGTCGTCTCCGGATGTTGTTACAGGTATATTATCTGTGTTTTCTTATGATGTATATGCGTTGATTGATCCGGGATCTACATTATCATATGTTACACCCTTTGTGGCTAATAAGTTTGGCATTGAACCTGAATTGATAAGTAAACCCCTTGCGGTATCTACTCCAATAGGAGATTATGTGATTGCTAGAAGGGTATATAGAGGTTGCACTGTGATGATTTGTAGTCGTCAAACCTCGGCAGATTTATTTGAACTGGGAATGGACTGGTTGGCCTCACGCTATGAAAATGTTGACCGTCGTATGAAGATGGTTAAGTTTCAATTTCCTGGTGAACCCGTCATTGAATGGAAGGGGAACATTGCTACATCGAAAGGTAGGTTTATTTCCTATCTTAAGGCAAGGAAAATGATCTCAAAAGGTTACATTTATCATCTTGTTCGCGGTAGGGATGCAGAGGCAAAGCTGCCTACTCTACAATCTATCCCCGTGGTCAATGAATTTCTAGATGTTTTCCCAAATGAACTCCCAAGCCTTCCTCCAGAAAGGGAGATTGAGTTTAGCATTGATGTGTTGCCTGACACTCAACCGATCTCTATCCCTCCATATAGAATGGCCCCGGCAGAGCTGCGAGAGTTGAAGGCGCAGTTAAAGAACTTGCTGGATAAGGGCTTCATTAGACCTAGCACTTCACCTTGGGGTGAGCCAGTCCTATTCGTGCGGAAGAAAGATGGGTCATTACGGATGTGTATCGACTATCGGCATTTGAATAAGTTTACTATAAAGAACAAGTATCCACTTCCAAGAATTGACGACTTGTTTGACCAACTCCAAGGTGCCAAGTATTTCTCCAAGATTTACTTACGTTCAGGGTATCATCAGGTGAGGGTTAAGGAGAAGGATATTCCAAAGACGGCCTTTCGGACAAGATATGGACACTTTGAGTTCTTGGTGATGTCGTTCGGACTAACAAATGCCCCAGCAGCTTTTATGGATGTCATGAATACTGTATTCAGGCCCTATCTTGATGTGTTCGTGATTATATTCATTGATGACATTCTGGTGTATTCTCGTTCGGAGGAGGAACATGCGAGCCACTTGCGGATAGTATTACAGATGCTTCAGGATCGTAAGTTATATGCTAAGCTCGCCAAATGTGAATTCTGGCTGAACTCAGTAGCATTCCTTGGCCATGTGATATCTGATGAGGGTATTAGTGTCGACACTTGTCACACCTCCTTTTTTCACCAACACATGCACAAATGTAATGTGCCACTATTTAATACTACATCCCGAGAAGGGATATAATAATAATCAGTGAAGGAGTTTTTCCACTTGAAGGATAGTCGGAACGGGATCAATTTATTTAATTATTTAGAGTCGCCACTTGAGAAAATAATGGTGTCCCAAGTCACCGGTTTAATCCCGAACCGAGGAAATTTATGACTCTGTAATACAGTCTGCGAAACTAGAAACCTGGATAAGGAATTCTGTTAACCCGGGAGAAGGTGTTAGGCACTCCCGAATTCGGTGGTTCTAGCACGGTCGCTCAACTGCAATTTTTGCTTTTATCTGAATTCTTTATATATTTTAACTAAGTGCTTTTAATGTTCCGCTTTTCTATTTTATAAGAATTGCGACGTCACGAAAACACATTTCGAGTCACACCGCAACCGGTACGCCTGTGACTTTAATGCATTTCAGTTTCGCCGAGACTAAGATTTGGATCACATAAATGCGCACCCGTATTTAGGAAAGTAATTTATTTACAAATCGTGCCTAAAGGTTCTATCGTCTTTATTAACTTTGGGAAAGACCGTGAAATTCACTAAACGGTCTTCCCGAGTCTAAGTTTTTACAATTAATTTGAGGGCCCCGCAATTGTGTATTTAGTGCGGCGAGGCTCATCTCACTTTTATTAACAATATAATTCTAAAATGACTATATTTCCTATTTAGTTTGTCTCTAAAAGAAAAGAAAAGTCCTAAACAATTACATGCTTAAAAGCTACTCTATATTAGTACAAAAGGTGTTCCCTTGAATGACAAATTTATTCTTCAAATTATAAAGCTAACTACAATTTGACAAACTAATAAAATAGAAAATAACAACAAATATTAATCAACAACTTGCTTTTCTATTTCATTTCAAAACTTCAACTTCCAATTCGAGCTTACATCAAGACATGGTTTTTAGAATGTGTACCTGGTTTTGAAAGGAATGGGAAAATGGCAAATCAACAAGGCGGTGAAAATACAGCAACAACAACAGTAACAACCAGCAGTAGCTTCAACACCTCAATCCCGAAAATCCCAGCAATACGGAGAAAAACAAAAAAATATATATAAAATAGAAAAGAAAAATATTTTCCAGATTTTTTCTTTGTTTTGGATTTCTAGCTTTGAACTCTTTTCACTTCTCAAAAGAAACTCTCAAAAATTGCATTTTTTCCGTGTATACTTCTCTATCCAGAGTGTATATCGAGTGTATACTACAACAGGGAATTTTTTTATTTTTTCTTCTCTTCCGATTTTTCCTCTCTTTTTTCCACCCTTTTTTTCATAAATCCTCTCTTCTATTTATAGGCAAGAATTTCGAAAATTTTCAGATTTTTTATTAAAAAGAAAATATTTTTTTAATTTAAAGAAAACCCACTGATCCATGTTTTCCTCTCCTTGTTTTCTTCCTTGATTTCCTTGCCCCCCACTACTTTATGTCATGTAATTATAATTATTTTTTGCTAAAAAAATCTGAAATTTTCTTCTTGGGCCAAGGGGTTTTGGGTTGGGTAAGGGTTCTTAGGATTGGGCTTATTACTTAATTTGCAAGATGGCCCAATCCAAATTTTTTCCATTTTGTTCTTCTCCATTATTCAACTTCCTAATTAATAAAGCCCAAAATACTAAGATTAATTTATAAAAACTAAAATTATCTTGAAATACTAATCTCATAATAATAATTGTCACCTAATTTTAAATGGTAATTAAAATACAATCACACAATTTGGACATTAAAGGCTAAAATGCAAAAGATGCCTATTTTTTTGTGATTTTCATTTTTGTAAGATAAAATTAATTACTCCTAATTGTAGAATTAAATCCTAAATGCAAATGCGATATATATATATATATATATATATATATATATATATATATATATATATATATATATATATATATATATATATTTTTTTTTTTTTTAAAATGACACTAAATTCACAACAATTGCAAACAACACAAAACTCTTTTATTTTGAATTTTTGGGAGTAATTCTCATATAGGGCAAAAATCACGTGCTCACAGCTGCCCCTCTTTGCGCGTAAACACGAAGAGTTTCTGTGCAAAGACAAGTGAGCGGATACGAGCGATTTTTGCCCGTTTGAACACTCCGTGAGAAGCATTTTTTTTATTTATTTATTTTTTTTTCAAAATTTTGACCGAACCCTGGCTAAAAGGGAATCAGGTCAATGTAGTTCGGAAAATTTTGGTAGCTGGGACTACCAATGAAACTGCGATTTTTTGCTGTTACTGTTGCTGCTGTTGCGGTTACTGCTTGTTGACCTCCTTATTACACCGGGGGAATGTAAAATGAAGAAGTTATTCTAAGCTATGATTCTACAATTACAATTATTCCTATCCTAGCTTTTGTTTGCTTCTCCTTGTCTCTTTTTTCTTTGATTTTTTGAGATGCTGACTCTCCTTTTTTTGTTGATTTTCTTTCTTGTTTTCCTCTTCTTTTTTTTTTTGATTTTCAATGGTACTTCTTGCTCTCGAGCTGAACCTGCTCAAAACAAAACAGCAAACTACTTTTTTTTCTTTTTCTGCCCCAGTGTGGGCTTTTAGCTATATAAACCATGATGTGCAGAAATATATTCCCGTATTTGAAGGTGGGCGCCTAACAGAAATTAAACGTGCAATGCGATGCAAAAAAGTATTCCCGTATTCGAAGGTGGGCACCTAACAAAAATTAAACGTGCAATGCGATGCAGAAAAGTATTCCCGTATTCGAAGGTGGGCACCTAACAGAAATTAAACGTGCAATGCGATGCGGAAAAATATTCCCGTATTCGAAGGTGGGCACCTAACAGAAATTAAACGTGCAATGCGATGCAGAAAAATATTCTCGTATTCGAAGGTGGGCACCTAACAGAAATTAAACGTGCAATGCGATGCGGAAAAATATTCCCGTATTCGAAGGTGGGCACCTAACAGAAATTAAACGTGCAATGCGATGCAGAAAAGTATTCTCGTATTCGAAGGTGGGCACCTAACAGAAATTAAACGTGCAATGCGATGCAAAAAAAATATTCCCGTATTCGAAGGTGGGCACCTAACAGAAATTAAACGTGCAATGCGATGCAGAAAAGTATTCCCGTATTCGAAGGTGGGCACCTAACAGAAATTAAACGTGCAATGCGATGCAGAAAAGTATTCCCGTATTCGAAGGTGGGCACCTAACAGAATTTAAACGTGCAATGCGATGCAGAAAAGTATTCCCGTATTCGAAGGTGGGCACCTAACAGAAATTAAACGTGCAATGCGATGCAGAAAAGTATTCCCGTATTCGAAGGTGGGCACCTAACAAAAATTAAACGTGCAATGCGATGCAGAAAAGTATTCCCGTATTCGAAGGTGGGCACCTAACATAAATTAAACGTGCAATGCGATGTAGAAAAGTATTCCCGTATTCGAAGGTGGGCACCTAACAGAATTTAAACGTGCAATGCGATGCAGAAAAATATTCCTGTATTCGAAGGTGGGCACCTAACAGAAATTAAACGTGTAATGCGATGCGCAAAAAAAATATTCCCGTATTCGAAGGTGGGCACCTAACGGAAATTAAACGTGCAATGCGATGCAAAAAAATATTCCCGTATTCGAAGGTAGGCACCTAACAGAAATTAAACGTGCAATGCGATGCAGAAAAGTATTCCCGTATTCGAAGGTGGGCACCTAACAGAAATTAAACGTGCAATGCGATGCGGAAAAATATTCCCGTATTCGAAGGTGGGCACCTAACAGAAATTAAACGTGCAATACGATGCAGAAAAGTATTCCCGTATTCGAAGGTGGGCACCTAACAGAATTTAAACGTGCAATGCGATGCAGAAAAGTATTCCCGTATTCGAAGGTGGGCACCTAACAGAATTTAAACGTGCAATGCGATGCAGAAAAGTATTCCCGTATTCGAAGGTGGGCGCCTAACAGAAATTAAACGTGCAGTGCGATGCAGAAAAGTATTCCCGTATTCGAAGGTGGGCACCTAACAGAAATTAAACGTGCAATGCGATGGAGAAAAATATTCCCGTATTCGAAGGTGGGCACCTAACAGAAATTAAACGTGCAATGCGATGCAGAAAAGTATTCCCGTATTCGAAGGTGGGCACCTAACAGAAATTAAACGTGCAATGCGATGCAAAAATATTCCCGTATTCGAAGGTGGGCACCTAACAGAAATTAAACGTGCAATGCGATGCAGAAAAGTATTCCCGTATTCGAAGGTGGGCACCTAACGGAAATTAAACGTGCAATGCGATGCAGAAAAGTATTCCCGTATTCGAAGGTGGGCACCTAACAGAAATTAAACGTGCAGTGCGATGCATAAAAGTATTCCTGTATTCGAAGGTGGGCACCTAACAGAATTTAAACGTGCAGTGCGATGCAGAAAAGTATTCCCGTAGCCTGAGGACTTGGGGGTGGATTTTAAAAGATGTTACCTTCCTCTTTTTGGTATTTTCTTTTACCAATTATCTCTTGCCTGTGAATTTCTCCACTTATTGGCGAACTTCTCTTTTTGGTGTTTTTTATTTTCCACATTGGTCACATTCACTTTAAAGTGATTAGTGACAATTTGTTCCTGCATGAAACAGAACTTATTAGATATAAACTGCTGGCAACTGGCATCTGCCGTCCCTGCTTCTTATTGCATTCTTCTTTTTGCTTTTCTCATGTTGTGTAGCTTTCAACTGCTTATCCCTTGCAGACTCTTTTTGTATTTTCTCATTTTTTCCATTTTTGTTTTGTTTTCTTTTCCTTTGGCCATATTTGCCAAGCTTCCTTATTTCCTTCCCAACTCTTCCTTCTTTCTGACCCAGTGTTGTTTCAGCTTTCGTTATCAAGAGCTGGTAGTTAGCTCTCAAAAGGTAAACAATGAAATGCAGAAAAATAAAAAAAAGGTAAGGGCGTTTTGGAGAGATGATAGAACTTATTTGGGTATTTGCCGGCTGATTCCGCAGATCATGCCATGTATTTAAACTCTGACCCAGTTCGTTCCAATCATTATTCTGTCTCCGAATTGTTTCCAGCCCAAACCGATACTATTTTTTGTTGCTTTTCTCTTTTCTGGTAGTCCTCACGATCGCTCTACGGTGCCTCGAAAGGTTTTCACCAATAGAACTCTCTCATTTATTCTCTCAACCTCACAATCATCTCACAGTGCCGATTAAGGTTTTCACTAACAAGACTCTCTCATTTTATTTCTCTCAAACTCATAGTCGTCTCACAGTGCAGGTTAAGGTTTTCACCGATGAGACTCTCTCATTTTTCATTATTTCTCATTTTTCCTTTTGTATTTTGTTTTCTTACCACAGGTGTTGTCCGATGTTTCGCTCCTCCTTCATTGCATTCGTTATCATTTCAGAATTGATCAGAAGGCCTTTCTTTGGACCGTAACGTGGCTTTTGGATGGGTTAAGAAAGAAAGGTACAAAGGCTCAAAATATCACGAGGGTTCAAACATATTTACAACTCTCGGAATTATTAAACATAACTTCTGCCCCAGTTTCAATATGTGGGGAATTTTTGGATTTTTTCTTTATTATGACTGAACCTTAGAGAGGCTGCCTACGTACCCTTTCGGGATCAAGTCAGACGTAGTTCATCAACGTTTAGTTAATGAATTTCTTTTGACTTTTTCCCGATTTCTTTGTTTTTTTTTTCGGACTGATTTTTTTTATTCATTCATCACTTTCCATTTTGTCAATTTTAATATTCATTTTCCTTATTGTGCTATAAGCGATTCCAAGAGAGGGGTATGAAAGAATATATTCATTAAGGCTCAAAGGGGGTGTCAATGGATAAAGTGTTTGGATAAAGAATAAAACGCCGTCATTTCAATTCCAAAATCACAACAAAATACAGAACATACAATTGAAAAAGAGTCATACATAGTATCTTTTGACCGCGTCTGAATTGATAGCAGTCTCTATGCACTTTCCTTCAACATCTGTCAAATATAATGCCCCATTGGACAACACCCGTGATACCACAAATGCTCCTTGCTAGTTTGGCGCAAATTTGCCCTTTGCCTTGGCCCAATGTGGTAAAGTAACCAATCGCAACCAAAATGAGCTTATGCCCATTGAAAGTTGTTGGCTCCATCGGTCCAATAACATTTATGCCCCTGTTTCAAAGCAAAGAAAAATCTGTTAGTTTAAATGTGGTGGTTGGTTGTGGCCTTGAACTTTGATGGCGACTGTTTTCCTCTTGAATGCCTTTCCTGTTCACCGACTATCCAAAAATCCGTCTTCCGTACGGCATGTATTTTGTTCCTTTCTTGACGGATCCCACAAAATCCGATCTTGAGGTCTATGATTCCTTCAGTGATTTCATTGGACAACCTTGGGTGTTTCTTGATTGACTCTTTCCTTTGTCAAAATATACTCCCATATTTCCATTTGTTGTGAGTTAGCACTTTGCCGACCTTTGCGTCTTGTATGCCCCCCAAACATTTTAATTGTTACCCACTTCATTGCACATGTTGCTCTTTTGGCTTAAATCACTGGCCTTGTCTTTTCCTGACTTACGACAATTGTCGTGTTGGCTAAATCCCATCTTGTGCAATTGGAAAGCTTGGTGGCAAATTTTGAAATCATTTCTATACTTGTTATGACCCGACCGACTCGCTAAGAGGGAGGGTAAAACAAGGTGTGAAGAATAGAGAGAAGGGAAAATACAATTCCTAACAAGAAACCTACAGAAAACTGACTCCAGCGACCTTGACATGCACTTTTAGCCTTCTCTGTATAGCAAATCTGATGCTCAACTCTTGATGCAATTTCAGCCGTGAAACTGGTCTTCAGCATTTCATTTCCTGAATCGACTTGTAGTGCCCATAGGGTTTTCACCATCAAGCCTCTCGCATTTGATTTTTCTCTCAACTCACTATCGCCTTACTGTGCCCGTGAGGGTTTTCACCGATAAGACTCTCTCATTTTAATTTCTCTCACCTTGGAGTCCCGTGGTGTTCTCAGCATCTCTTGAATTCTTCATTCCCCTTTGTTCGGACTGGAGTGTTGCCCCCGATGCGATTTACCTTTGTTCGTTTGACTTGGCATTTCTCGAAGATTGATCGGAAGTTCTTCCTTTGGACCGTAATGAAGGCTTTTGGAAAGGATATAAAGGCTCAAAAACATTTCATCGTGGGTTAAAATTACAACTTTCGGAATCTTATTTATTCAACAAACATAACTTCTGCCCAGTTTCCTTTTGGGGGGATTTTTTTTTTCGGATTTTTCATTTATTGTGACTGAACCTTAGTGAGGCTGCCTACGTACCCTTTCGGGATCAAGTCAAACGTAGTTCGGATCATAAGATCGCTTCCTTGTTGCGATTTGACTTCTCCCGATTTTTTTCTTTTCTTTTTCTTTTTCTATTCTTTTTCTTCTCTTTTTTTTCTTTTGTTTCTCGCTCAATCCTCAATTTTTGTTGTTGATTCCGAAAGAGGGATATGAAAGAAAAATATAATATGGCTCAAAGGGGTAGCAATGGACGAAGTGTTTGGATAGCCGAACGAAATGCCTTCGTCATTCCAATCTTCAAAACCTACCAAGTACAAACTACACGGTCAAACACCTTTGATTGATTCACATTTTTGCCTTCTGTATTTGACGATTCTCGGTGCCATTGGGCAACAATCTCGATACCACGAATGGTTCCTTATCTTTGGGGTATTTTTGCCTTTAGCTTTAAACTGATGATGCATTTCCAAGGCATTTCTTTATGTTGCGCTTTCCCCAATGTTCACTTGATTCCGGCTTCACAGTATTCCAATATGTTTTTATTTCTTCCGAGTATCATTACATCTTCAACATTGTTTCATTGACTTTTTAAAATCGGGCTTAGAATTATGTGCATGTCATGTTGCTAAAATCAGTATGAGAAGAATGGTAAAGTAATTAGAAATGGAATGACTAGAAATGACGGGAAACAAAGAGTTGTATTAAACTGATGAGTTGAAACAACAAGACGAAAAACAAAACGAACACACTAGACTAGAATTACAAACCTAGACATCACTAAACAAATCAAAGTGGAAAGATAGAAGGGTTTTGACTTTCAAGACAACGTCCGGATTACAACCCTGAAATAACCCGGGTAACAGAAACGACGTCAAAATAAAACTACCAAAACTCCAAGAGTTGGAGCACCTTCCCAATTGACAAGCATGGCATCTTAGCCACTGTATTCTGCATTAAGATTGCTTTCTATTTCAATATCCTCAACTTCAATGGAAAGCTTCCCAAGAAAAATCTCTTCACCCTCGTCATCGGGCATCGTCCCCACAAAATGTGCAACGTTACGTGCAGGTAAAGGATTCTGTGTAATGTTAGGGGTGCCCGTGTCTTGGACCGCAATCATTCCTGCCTGAATCATTCTTTCTATTTCCTCTTTCAAATTCCAACATCATGCCCCTGAACATTGGAGTGGTATACACATCGTGTAGTAGGATCGAAGCTTCTTGCAAGAGGATTTGGAATACATCTGGCGAGCGGCTTAATCAAGCCAACATGATTCAACCTTTCGAACAAACTCGCATAAGATTCTCCGATAGGGGTGAAAGCCTTTTCTCGCTTCAACAACCTTTCCTCCCTAAACGCCTTGTTTGGCTTGAAACCTGACCCAGGGGGTTTCCGGTATGTTTGTGGGGGTTGGTAGGCTTTTTGTGGAACTGGGTACCTGGAAGGTGAAGTACGATTTTAGGTGCCCCGGGGAGAGTAGTGGTGTTGGGGATGGAAGTAGTGTTGGGAAAGCATAGCTGGGGGACGAGTAATTGAGCTACTCGAGTGGATGGAAAGGCTGCGATAGGCAGGTATATTTGGCATCGGGTTCAGTGTAAGGATCGGGTCCATGAAACTAGGTGGTGGCGGGGGTGGTGTTTTTCCATCCATCAACGCCCGATACATTTCAGCCACGTGTTGTCTTAATATTTTGACTTCTTCTACTAACATGTGGTTCCGTTCAACTAGCTGTTGTCGGGTACCGGTACCAACCCACTCAGTCTTGAGATTCTCTGCCATTGTCCTCTGACCTTGTATTATAGGGAAGAGTTATTTTGGAACCACAACCAACCACCTTTCTGAAAATGGACACAACAAAACGAAGCCGGCATGTCAGCATTAAGGTATTCCGCTTATTGATCATTTTTTTATTATTATTATTATTATTTTTTTGGTTATGGAAATGGATATGGTCGAATCCTATGTGGATTGCCTACGTATCATGACCCCGCATGAATCAGACCGAGCGTAGTTCTTGCAAATTAATGCAAGAAATAAAGAGATGTTTATTTGATTTTTTTTTCTTTTAAGGAAAATTACAGAAACTGACTCCCACTACAAACTTGAAAAACTTTCACATTTTGTACTGGAGATTTCTACAAGAATAAGAATATTTTTGGCGTCAATTATGACTATTTCTACAAAATTGGCCACATAATGGCTTATTTGACAAAATGACTATTTTTGCAAAATTTATTTAAGAAAGATAAACTTGAAAATTTCATCATCTTGTGGCTCACGGGGCATCGTTCGGCATCGCCACAAACCAACACAAGACTTTTATTCATAAATTGGCCATATAATGGCTTATTTAGACAAAGTGGGTATTTTTGCGAAAAAACTTTTTAAGAAAAGATAAACTTGAAATTTTTTTTTTCATCCCGTGGCTCATGGGACATCGTTCGGCATTGTCATGAACCAACACAAGATTGAAAAGCTTTTTTTTTATGTCACTTGTGAATATTTTTACAAAATTGGCCATGTATGGCTTATTTAGACAAAGTGACTATTTTTGCAAAATTTTATGGAAGAAAAATACGAATTCAAAAATTTCTCATCCTAGGACCTACGGGGCATCGTTCAGCACCGACACAGGCCAACACACGACTGAGGAAGTTAAAATGCAAAAATGTGGTTATTTCAGCAAAATTCCGGCCATGTAATGGCTTATTTGATAAAGTGGATATTTTTGAAAAATTGAGCGATGACTCAAACTTAATTTTTGCGGATACAGCCTTTCGACATTTCCGTGAGGGAATATTTCAAGGCTATGTCCAAAAATTATTTACAAATGACTCAAAGTGGCTATTCTTGCAAAAACGGCCTTCTGACGTCTTTTTGAGGGACATTCGGCTTAGTTTAAGCAAGAATAGCATCACCCGACTTATTTATAACAAAATAAAAAATTTGACATTTTTTGGTTATTTTTGCAAAAGGGGTGTGAACCTGAACTTGATTTTGCGGCTATGGCCTTGCAACATTTCCACAAGGAATATTTCAAGGCCATTATTCAAAAAGAAAAAGAAAATACTTCAAACTGGCCATTTTTGCAAAAACAGCCTTCCGGCGTCCTTTTCGGAACATTCAGCTATTTTCAAAAATGGCATCACTTTGATTTTATTGACAAAATTAAACACACATTTTTTTTATTTTTTGAAAGGGGTGGTTGGACCCGATGAGGGTTGCCTACGTATCCCACATAATGGTGAGAATCAAACCTGCGTAGTTCGGTCAAATTATTTTATGACCAATTATTTCAACAAAAATTGTTCCACCTATTTTCAAATTTTCTAATTTTCGACAACAATTCGTCAATATTTCGATATTTTTCTATTCTAAAATTTTCTCTCTTTTTGTTTTCAGGAATTTAGCCAATCAGCAAAATAGGACAAATAAATGCAACATATAACATGCTCGGTCTTTTGATTACCGGGTCACCTGTCCTACACGGACCCAACCCCTGTGTTGAGTCCCCTAAGTCAGATATGATGCAAATAAACGTCCTAAATCTAGGCTCAATATCCTGATGTTTTCAATGGTGCTAGACCGTGTACCCGAGCGGACAACTCGGATCGAGGAGGGGGCTACGTACCGGTGACCCGCGGGGTCAATCGGCTTTGTAACTTATCCGGCCTCTTTTTCTTATTTTTGGTATTGACACTAACAGAAAGGGGGGTCTCAACCAGTAAGCACATCCCAGAGGTAAGAACAGAAGGATTTTCGGCACAGGTTTTATATATATACAGTTCACACAATATCAAAGCGGTAAACATGTAGCACATTAATCAAAACATATAATGAAATCAGATATAAGCAAAAACAACAATTTAACTGAGCTCGAATTCTTAAACCCTGAACCGAAGTTCTGGGTAGATATCCCCAGCAGAGTCGCCAGAGCTGTCACACCTCCTTTTTTCACCAACACATGCACAAATGTAATGTGCCACTATTTAATACTACATCCCGAGAAGGGATATAATAATAATCAGTGAAGGAGTTTTTCCACTTGAAGGACAGTCGGAACGGGATCAATTTATTTAATTATTCAGAGTCGCCACTTGAGACAATAATGGTGTCCCAAGTCACCGGTATAATCCCGAACCGAGGAAATTTATGACTCTGTAATACAGTCTGCGAAACTAGAAACCTGGATAAGGAATTCTGTTAACCCGGGAGAAGGTGTTAGGCACTCCCGAATTCCGTGGTTCTAGCACGGTCGCTCAACTGCAATTTTTTGCTTTTATCTGAATTCTTTATATATTTTAACTAAGTGCTTTTAATGTTCCGCTTTTTAATTTTATAAGAATTGCGACGTTACGAAAACACATTTCGAGTCACACCGCAACCGGTACGCCTGTGACTTTAATGCATTTCAGTTTCGCCGAGAGTAAGATTTGGGTCACATAAATGCGCACCCGTATTTTGGAAAGTAATTTATTTACAAATCGTGCCTAAATGTTCTATCGTTTTTATTAACTTTGGGAAAGACCGTGAAATTCACTAAACGGTCTTCCCGAGTCTAAGTTTTTACAATTAATTTGAGGGCCCCGCAATTGTGTATTTAGTGCGGCGAGGCTCATCTCACTTTTATTAACAATATAATTCTAAAATGACTACATTTCCTATTTAGTTTGTCTCTAAAAGAAAAGAAAAGTCCTAAACAATTACATGCTTAAAAGGCTACTCTATATTAGTACAAAAGGTGTTCCCTTGAATGACAAATTTATTCTTCAAATTATAAAGCTAACTACAATTTGACAAACTAATAAAATGGAAAATAACAACAAATATTAATCAACAACTTGCTTTTCTATCTCATTTCAAAACTTCAACTTCCAATTCGAGCTTACATCAACACATGGTTTTTAGAATGTGTACCTGGTTTTGAAAGGAATGGGAAAATGGCAAATCAACAAGGCGGTGAAAATACAACAACAACAACAGTAACAACCAGCAGTAGCTTCAACACCTCAATCCCGAAAATTCCAGCAATACGGAGAAAAACAAAAAAAAATATAAAATAGAAAAGAAAAATATTTTCCAGATTTTTTCTTTGTTTTGGCTTTCTAGCTTTGAACTCTTTTCACTTCTCAAAAGAAACTCTCAAAAATTGCATTTTTTCCGTGTATACTTCTGTATCCAGAGTGTATATCGAGTGTATACTAAAGCAGGGAATTTTTTTATTTTTTCTTCTCTTCCGATTTTTCCTCTCTTTTTTCCACCCCTTTTTTTCATAAATCCTCTCTTCTATTTATAGGCAAGAATTTCGAAAATTTTTAGATTTTTTATTAAAAAGAAAATATTTTTTTAATTTAAAGAAAACCCACTAATCCATGTTTTCCTCTCCTTGTTTTCTTCCTTGATTTCCTTGCTCCCCACTACTTTATGTCATGTAATTATGATTATTTTTTGCTAAAAAAATCTGAAATTTTCTTCTTGGCCCAAGGGGTTTTGGGTTGGGTAAGGGTTCTTAGGATTGGGCTTGTTACTTAATTTGCAAGATGGCCCAATCCAAATTTTTTCCATTTTGTTCTTCTCCAGTATTCAACTTTCTAATTAATAAAGCCCAAAATACTAAGATTAATTTATAAAAACTAAAATTATCTTGAAATACTAATCTCATAATAATAATTGTCACCTAATTTTAAATGGTAATTAAAATACAATCACACAATTTGGACATTAAAGGCTAAAATGCAAAAGATGCCTATTTTTTGTGATTTTCATTTTTGTAAGATAAAATTAATTACTCCTAATTGTAGAATTAAATCCTAAATGCAAATGCGATATATATATATATATATATATATATATATATATATATATATATATATATATATATATATATATATATATATATATATATATATATATATATATATATATACATATATATATATATATATATATATATATATATATATATATATATATATATATATATATATATATTGTCATTATTTTTAAAAATGACACTAAATTCACAACAATTGCAAACAACACAAAACTCTTTTATTTTGAATTTTTGGGAGTAATTCTCATATAGGGCAAAAATATTAGTGTCGACACTCAGAAGATTGATGCAATAAAGAATTGGCCGAGACCTACAACACCATCAGAAGTTCGTAGCTTCCTGGGGCTAGCAGGATATTATAGGCGATTTGTAGAAGGGTTTTCCTCTATATCAACACCATTGACTAAGTTAACACAGAAAGCTACCAAGTTCCAGTGGTCTAACACTTGTGAACGTAGTTTTCAGGAGCTGAAGGATCGATTGACATCCGCACCGGTGCTCACTCTCCCTGAAGGAACATAAGGATATGTGGTATATTGTGATGCCTCAGGTATAGGTTTGGGGTGCGTATTGATGCAGCATGGGAAGGTGATTTCATATGCATCAAGACAATTGAAGAAGCATGAAAAGAATTATCCAACCCATGATTTGGAATTGGTTGCAGTAATATATGCTTTGAAGATATGGCGGCACTACTTATACGGCGTCCATGTTGACATCTACACAGATCACAAGAGTCTACAATACATCTTCGAGCAGAAAGAGTTGAATTTGAGGCAGCGTAGGTGGCTTGAATTACTGAAAGACTACGACGTCGAGATATTGTATCATCCCGGTAAAGCCAATGTTGTGGCAGATGCTCTCAGCCGTAAGTCAATTGGAAGCTTAGTACATATTGATGTAGGTAGATGGGGTTGACTAAAGAGCTTCATCAGCTAGCCAATATGAGATTCAGATTGTTAGACTCTGATGACGGAAGTGTTACTGTACATAATACATCAGAATCATCTTTGGTAGCCGAGGTAAAAGCACGGCAAAATGAAGATCCTATCTTACTACGATTGAGAGAGAACATTCAGTAGTGTAAAATTACGGCTTTTGAGATCGGAGGAGATGGGGCACTGAGATACCATGGCCGATTATGTGTGCCGAATGTAGCAGGGTTGCGAGAAAAGATTATGAATGAAATTCATCAATCCCGATATTCCATCCATCCTGGCTCAACAAAGATGTATCATGATGTCAAGGAGAAGTATTGGTGGGATAACATGAAAAAGTCTATTGCAGAATTTGTAGCCCAGTGTCCCAATTGTCAACAAGTAAAGATAGAACATCAGAAACCCGGTGGATTGCTTCAGAATATAGAAATTCCGACCTGGAAATGGGAGGTGATTAATATGGACTTCGTTATTGGATTACCTCGATCTTATCATAAGTTTGACTCTATTTGGGTGATAGTTGATCGACTTACAAAATGTGCTAATTTTCCGCCAGTTAAGACAACGTACTCGGCTGAAGATTATGCGAAGTTGTATATCAAGGAGATTGTTAGGCTTCATGGTGTGCCGGTATCTATTATATCGGATCGAGGAGCTCAATTTACGGCTAACTTTTGGAGGTCTTTTCAGAAAGGTTTAGGCACACAGGTGAATCTCAGCACTGCATTTCATCCGCAGACTGACGGACAGGCTGAACGTACCATTCGGACATTGGAAGATATGCTACGAGCATGTGTTCTAGATTTTAAGGGAAATTGGGATGACCATCTTCCACTCATAGAATTTGCCTACAATAATAGCTACCATTCCCAGTATTAAAATGGCCCCATATGAGGCACTATATGGGAGGAGATGTAGATCACCGGTTGGATGGTTCGAAGTCGGTGAAACAGAATTATATGGGCCAGATTTGATTCACCAAGCCATTGAGAAGGTGAAAGTGATACGGGAACGATTGAGGACGGCACAAAGCAGGCAAAAGTCTTATTCCGATGTCCGACATCGTGATCTAGAGTTTGAGGTTGGTGATTGGGTTTTCTTGAGGATTTCACCAATGAAGGGTGTTATGCATTTTGGGAAGAAAGGTAAGATGAGTCCAAGGTATATCGGTCCGTATAAAATTCTTCAACGAATTGGACAAGTTGCTTATGAGTTAGAATTGCCATCCGAATTAGAATTTGTCCACCCGGTATTCCATGTATCTATGTTGAGGAAATGTATTGGTGACCCTTCTCGAGTTGTCCCTATCCAAGATGTTCAAGTTACAGAGGATCTATCATATGAAGAAGTGCTAGTGGCCATATTAGATCGACAAGTCCGCAAGCTGAGAACAAAAGATGTAGCTTCCGTCAAAGTATTGTGGAGGAACAAGAATATGAAAGAAATGACATGGGAAGTGGAAGAAGAGATGAAGTCTAAATACCCTTACCTATTCCAGAATGATGATAACAAGGATGTTGGTGGAACGCAAGATACATTATAAAGGTGAAATGGCTTTATGAGGTAAGCAATAACTTGAGAACTCTCTTCCTTAATACAAAGTGGTGATATGTAAATAATGTCCATGTCCATAATGCTTTGTGTAGCCTTGTGTGGTCACACTTTGATCTTCACTGCTTGCAAATTTTGCTAGTGACCATTTTATAGGGGAAAATTGACCAAAAATTTCCGTTAGAATCCACGATGATTTGGACTCCCCATAAACCCTTACATTCGAGGACGAATGTTCCTAAGGGGGGAGGGTGTTACAACCCATATCCACACACGTTAGTTCATTCCATAAGTTAGATAACACAAATCCAAGAAGGAATTATCCTTGAGATGATAAGAAGTTAATCCGATTAATCTTAAGTGATACGAGGGTGCATAAGGGTGATTAACAAGTATTAGAAGTTAAACGAATCAAGGATGCTGTAACTCGTACTTTTGGGTAAACCTATAGATGCTTAGTATACTTAGGAGGTCATGATTTATGGTATTTGAATCATATAATATCCGTATCATAATTCTTGAAGTCAAACGAGTTATGAAACAAAAGTCGACAAAAGTTGTTGCAACTTAGGTTCCTAGTTTTACCTAAACTTTAGGTCAAATGTTATTAAGTCTTTCTCCCAATATACTTGGAATTACGGGGTGATCTACCCACTAAATTGAAGATCTATGAGTCTAGTTTCCAACGCATTAAACGGTTTAGCAATACGACATTGGAATAGAGATATATAGACATTTTCGTGAGACTGCACAAGCTGTTTGGTGCAAGTAGGTGAGTCAGCTACTTGGTTAAATGTCGGCCCAAAAGAGGGAATTTCGGGTCAGAAAAGGAGCCCATTAAAAGGCTTATCTTCTGTAATATATCCCTCTTTATATTTCACAAATAACCAGACCTAAAACCCTGAAAACTTCCTCCCAAAAATTATCCACAAACCCTAATTGATTTTCCTCTCTTTCAAGTTCAAATTGGGGGTAAACACTAGAGTTTGAAGAACCAAGTTAAAGGCTGAGTTATCCAACAACTAAGGTGAGTTTACTGCTATATTTCATACATTTATTCTGCTGTAAATTCATGGTAATTCGTTATATACATGTAAGAACTCACGGGACGGTGATCGGAAGCCGTGAGTTCAAGTTATTCACTTGTAGCGGACTGTTTTGTGTTGCTGTTGGGCTGCGTTTTTATTACTGTTTTGTGGAGTTTTGGAGGAGGCAGGGTATGTAGAAACACCATATATATGTTGGGTTGTGGTCTGCTAGTTTTTCGTAATATATTTGGGTCATTTGGTACGACTATAGTGGCCGTCATATGTATGATGTGATTAGGTTGTGTGTGGACTGTTTTGGGAGGCTCAATATGTTTATTATTGATGTTGTTTAGGCTATTTGGTGATTGTTTTGAATGGTGTGAAGTCATATACATAGGGGAGGTGCTGTCCGTTTCATCACAAAATAGGTTGTGATTGGTACATAATAGTTGCGACGCTTAAACGTTAACGATAGTGTCATTTCTCCTATTGTAAACTAAGGAGTCGTGACGTTTGCATAGCTTGAGGTTGTGGCAGTATATACAAGGTATGTGAGGCTATCCCTTTCCTTCTTTTGCACGACTCCGATTGTACATAATGTAATGAACGAGCTTCCAAAGATATTCTATTCTTAGAAGCTAGCAGTACTTACATTGTTTCCCCTCTTATGGAACGATTGATGTTGATGTTGCTTCTCTTATTCTTATGTTATCAATCTTGTTGGTACTTCCCGATTCCTATAAGGTTCATAGTGAAGAGTTAGTCCTAATAAGTTGTACATAGGATACCTGTCAAGACCCGGATTTTTCCACAAGGTGTTTCCATGAGTCGAGCATGCATTATATATATGTATCTATTTTACTCTACCGAGCCGCGCTATAGTCGGCCGGGTACGGCACCTATTGTGCAACCACCGATCAGTTGGGTTTTACCGAGCTCCACATGGCCGGGTACGATTATACCGAGCCTTATAATGGCCGGGTATATTTTTACCGAGCCTATTACGGCCGGGTACGATATGATGATGATGATGCCCACAAAGGCGTATGTTTTAAAAGATTATGTATTTATACATATGTATCATGCATTTCATGTCAGTAGCCCTCAGAGGTACTCAAATGTTACAGGTTGTATATTCTCTATCCCTACTTTCATTATTGTTCGTATTTATGATTCTCTGCCTTACATACTCAGTACTTTATTCGTACTGACGTCCTTTTGTTTGTGGACGCTGCATGTCGTGCTGCAGGTCCTGATAGACAAGCAGGTGCAGCTCCACCATCACAGTAGGTTGTCCAGTTCGGCGGTGATTGGCGAAATCCCTTCTCGGACTTGCCTTGGTCTTGGTATGCATTTTTGTTATAGACATTATGGGTATGTCGGGGCCCTGTTCCGGCTATGTTGCAGCACTTATGTTCCTTTAGAGGCTCATAGACAAGTGTCGACTCATGTATAGTTTGGTATGCCTTGTCGGTTGGTTTTTGTTGTATAGTCTTTCATTTTAGCGTGGTAGCTTGTACCATATGTATATAGTTTCTTGATTGTCCTGGTCATCCCATGTTATGTAGGTTCGTGCAATCATATTTTATTGTTGGTTGTTCATGATCCATGTCTACCATTTATATTGGTCTCGTCAGCCTAAAAGATAATAAAGAAGGTTAGATAAAATGTACGTTGGTGCTCGGCAAGTATGGTCGGGTGCTAGTCATGGTCCTCCAGTTTGGGTCGTGACATTGCGGCTGTTGACTAGGCCAGCTGTAGATTGTTCTCGGAGTCAGCAAGGTAGTTGTTGGTTATCGCAGCCATGTTCTTCTCCATCCTATCCTCCTATAATTTATTTTGTAGTTATATTTCCAGACTATGGTAGTCTCAATACCTTCGTATAAAAATTTAGTAGATGCTCACGACTAGTGACACCCCGATGTCGGACTTTTCTTTCCGCACTTTCATTATTCAAAGTTTCTTTATGAATTTTAATTATTAAATGGCTTGAAGTTATCGTCAAATTGAAATATCGGGTTGTTTATGGTAAAGTTTCAACTTACCTAGTACCATGATAGGTGCCATAATGACGTAGAAGTTTGGGTCGTGACTGTGAGCACGTAATTTTTGTCTCGCTTAAATTACTCCTATAGAATTCATTAAAGTTGGGATTTCTCTTTTATTATTTGAATTTTAAAAAATTAATTGCATGATTTTTGTTTGTTTTCATTTTGTGTGCATTTCTAGTTGGCTTAATTCATAAAAAATACAAAAATAGCATATTTTTGCATTTAGAATTCGATTTTATATTTTTTGCTTTATTGGTCAATTAATATCACAAAATAGAAGGAAATAAGAAAATTGTCAGGTTTGTATTTTTGTTTAGTTTTCTTTTAAACCAGGATTTAGTTTATTTTAGAAAATTAATTAGTATAAGTTTAGGGTTAAATCAGGTTTAGGTTAGCTTTAATTTTGTATTTAAATACATGAAAGAAGAAGAAAATAAATAAAAAAGAAAAGAAGAAAAAAGAAAAGAAAATAATTAAAAGAAAAAGAAAGGTCGGATTTGGGCCAAGTTTATAGCCCAAGCCAAATCCCCAGAACTTGTTTCAAGTTAGCCCAAACCCACATCAAACTTCGTCCAATTCAGGAAATAACCCGGTCCAACAACCCCTCCTCAAAATGACGTCGTTTAGGGCATAGTTAAATCATGACCGTCTTGGTTGTTTGATCTGACAGTCGGAGATTGATAATTTTTAATATAATAGTGTCCAAATGCAGCCCCCTATCCTTTCTATCTCTGACTACCCTAATACCCAAACCCTAGCTGCCTCTAACTCCTCACTGGATCCGCCGTAAGCCGTCGGTCGAAAATTGCCTCCACCGGTAGGGATCCTCCAAACGACATCAAATTCATACCACACCTCCATATTCATCTCCCCGGTCCATATCTAGACTTAGTTTGTATCAAATCCTTCCCTAACATGTCAAATAATCAAAGCCCTAGCGCCGCCTCCGCCGTGAACGGCGGCGCTACCTCCAAACCCTACCAAATACACCTCCCATACTCCCCTCATCCTCGTCTTCACGAGACCCTATCTGGACACCTTCAAATATAATAAGAGTCGCTCGAATTTTATATCAAAGAAGTGGTTGAACCCTAGAAGTTCAAATCGATCGATTTATGTCCAAGCTCTTGGGCCTGGTCTTGGATTCGATCCTCAAAATAATGTTTTTGGATTTCTTTGTGAAGAACAAGTGGTTAACATTGTTTTGAGGCCCGAATCGAAGTCCAGTTTTTTGTTCAATCTTACATAGGTGAGTTCTCCTTTTCTTTCTCTTGTTTGAATTCATAGATTTTTAAAAATAGTTTTTCTGACTGAATCCATGCTTTATTTGGTTAGTAATAATTTGTATTCCAGGTTTTTGTAGTTTAGATTACTTTAAGTATCTGATTTTGTTATGTTTTCTCTTAGGGTTATAACTTTAGTTTTTGTTGTTGAATGATTCATGTTTGTTGTTAATTTTCTCCAATGTTTTTTTTCATTTTTCTGCTGTTACAGTATTGTTCATTTTTTAATTGTTGGTTTGTTTACTGTTATCAGCCTTAGAACATAGTTTAGTTAGAATTAATTTCAGATCTAATTAGAATTAGTTAGATTGATTAATCCATTTTTAGGAAGTGTTTGGTTATTGCTGAATGATTTTTATAGTTGTTAATTAACCATGACTGAGTTAAAAATGCTAGGTTAGTTTTGACCTAAGTTGGTAATTTTAGGGAGTTCAGGGGTAACTTAGGTACTTTAGATTGAGTAGAAATACAGTAGTTGAAACTGGAACCTTTTAGAATCTTCTAGAAGAGGTTTCTAATTAGAATTTCAGTAACTTGATAATGTAACTTGGTAAATAAGGGACTAAACTATTAAAGTTTAAAAATAAAAGAAGGACTAAATGTCACGACCCTAGTTCACCAATTGTGAACATGTCGTGATGGCACCCAGTCCCCACGACTAGGTAAGCCTAACACGTTGCGGAATATACCATTTTATGAACATTTAATAAGAATTAGCGGAAAATAAGATGAAAGGAATGAAATCCGTGCCGCTTGGCACATACACCAATCAAATACGCTGTTTAAAACACTACCAAGACCCGGAATCCCACGGGTAACACAGACTAAAAGAGATCATACAATTGTAGCTCTATGTAAAAGGAGTATCTAACAACGGAATGAAGGAAAAACATCTACTAGCACTAGAATAGAAGGAAGGCCTCCGGATCCGCGGATGTAGCAGATCATACCTCGAGGTCTCCCAAAACACTGCCCAAGTCACCGGTAGTGCGTCTGATCAGATGGACCCGGATCTGCACAACAAAAGTGTGCAAAAGAGTAGCATGAGTACACCACGGCGGTACTCAGTAAGTGCCAAGCCTAACCTCGATGGAGTAGTGACGAGCAAGGTCAGGGCCATACTGAGAAAACAATAATACAATGATAATAACAACAATAAGCAATTTAAATGAATAATAAATTTCCGAACTAGCAACAATAAGATGATTACTACAATTGTCTACAATTAAGCTAACAATGAATAGCCAACTCAATAAAACAAGTCCAGGACCTGTAGGAATCGAACCCACAGTCCCATTGACAGTACCTCTGGGTCTCCGGGAATCGAACCCGCAGCCCATATCTCTATAAATAATCAATTACTCAGGATCTCCGGGAATCGAACCCGCAGTCTCTACCAATAACTCAGGATCTCGGGAATCGAACCCGTAGTCCCTACCAATAACTCAGGATCTCGGGAATCAAACCCGTAGTCCCTACCAATAACTCGGGATCTCGGGAATCGAACCCGTAGTTCCTACCAATAACTCAGGATCTCGGGAATCAAACCCGTAGTCCCTACCAATAACTCAGGATCTCGGGAATCGAACCCGTAGTCCCTACCAATATCACACCGGGTCTCTGGGAATCGAACCCACAGCCCTGGGTCTCCGGGAATCGAACCCGCAGTCCACAAGCACAGCAAATAAAGGAATCCACAGAGAGATCAATTATGCTTAACTATAACTTCACCGAAAAATAGTGCCAATAATTATCAAGGAGTTCAAATAAGGCAATTAGGCAACTAAACAGTTAAGTACTACCTAATCATTCTTTCCTAACCACTACCGGGTAATAATATCAAATTAACAGCCAAAGACAGGAATATCGCTCATCGAACCTTTTAATTAAAGTGCGTGTTCAACAACCAGCGCATGTATACGCCCGTCACCTCGCATACAAGGCATTTAAGCTATCACATAATATCCTAGGGGTGAAAATTCCCCCACACGAGGTTAGACGAGCCACTTACCTCGACTCCGGTACAAAACCGCTATGAAACAACTCTTTTGCCGCGAATGTCGGCCTCCACAAGTGTAGAATCTGATAAAAATCAATAGAATCACATCAAAATAGGCTAATTGGGCATTACCCAATCAAAATAACTCAAAATACACCAAAACCCACAAGTTGCCAAAACCCGACTTTCGGTACGCTTATCGAAAAATCATGAAAGTTATATTTTCGGAACCCTTGTCTCAATACGAGTCTAAGCATATAAAGTTTATCAAATTCGGACTCCATTTGCCCACTCAAAACCTTGATTTTCTAAAGTTCAAGCCTAGGGTGAAAACCCCATAAAACACCCCAAATTCCTCCATTTTCATGAGATAATTGCATAATATTGTCAACAATAATCATAATTTGAGTCCATAGTTGATTACCTGAAGAAACCCCTTGAATCTCCCTTCAAAATCGCCCAAATCGCCCCTTAAGCCGAGCCCTCAAGTTTGGAAATGTTTCTGAAATTTCTAACTTCTGATATAATTAACTCTGCGATTTCCGCTTCTGCGGACAAAATTCCGATTCCGCGCGTCCGCTATCTGCGACCAACTGGTCGCTTCTGCGATCCCAGGCCTAACTGGCCAATCCCGCTTCTGCGAGAACAGGACCGCTTCCGCGCGTCCGCTTCCGCGATTTGGACAACCGCTCCTACGAGAATTTCCGCTTCTACGAGAAATAGTCCGCTTCTACGGACTCGCTTAAGCGAATTCCCCTCTGCTCCTGCGGATTCTCACTCCTCGACCCAAGGTCGCTTCTGCGACGAGTCTTCCGCACCCGCGACTCCGCCTCAGTGGAAGAGGATCCGCCTCTGCGAACCCAGGCGCTCCTGGGGCCCAAGTTCCGCTCCTGCGGACTCGCCTCTGCGGTCCCATTTCCGCAAGGGGCGAAAACGACAGAACAGAAGGCCCAACCTGCAATTTTCCATGTTTTCCTTCCGTTTACCCATCCGAAAACACTCCGAGGCCCCCGGGTCCCCAACGAAAACCACAAACATATTCCAAAACATGATACGAACTTATTCCAATCATAAAAACACGTCTAACAACATCAAAACCCATAATTCACATCGATTCAAGCCTAAGTTTCTTCAAAACTTTCAAAACTAACATTCAATCCAAAACCCGACCAAATGACGTCCAAATGACCTGAAAATTTGCGGACATATCCAAAATCACATAACGAAGCTACAGAAATTGTCGGAATTCCATTCCGACCCCGGATCAAAATCTCACCTATCGTTCGGATTCGCCAAAATTTCAACCTTCGGCATTTCAAGCCTAATTGAGCTACGGACCTCCAAAATACATTCCGAACGCGCTCCCAACACCGAAATCACCTAACGGAGCTAATGGAACCATCGGATTTCCGTTCCGAGATCGTCTTAACACTGTTCCGGCTACGGGCCATTTTCTAGCTTCAAAGCTCTTATTTAGGGACTAAGTGTCCCAAAATGCTCAAATTTTTAGAACCGACTCTCCCGGCAAACCACAATAGCAGAAATGAACTTAGGGGAACAGTTAAATTAGGGATTGGGGCGTAATTTTCTAAAACGACCGGTCGGGTCGTTACATCTTCCTACATTTAAAGATTCGTTCGTCCTCGAACGAGCATAGAAAACATACCTGGAGTAGTGAAAAGATGAGGGTACTGGCTGCGCATATCCTGCTCGGTCTCCCAAGTCACCTCCTCGACCGGCTGGCCCCGCCACTGAACCTTTACCGAAGCGATGTTCTTTGACCTTAGCTTTCTGACCTGCCTGTCTAGAATGGCTACCGGCTCCTCAACATAAGACAGATCCTTGTCTAGCTGAACAGAAGTGAAATCCAACACATGCGACGGGTCACCATGGTATCTCCGGAGCATGGAGACATGAAATACGGGGTGAACTCCAGCTAGACTAGGAGGTAAGGCCAACTCATAAGCAACCTCCCCAACACGCCTCAAAATCTCAAAAGGGCCAATAAACCTGGGACTCAGCTTTCCTTTCTTCCCAAACCTCATAACACCCTTCATGGGCGAGACTCGAGTAGAACCCGCTCGCCAACCATAAAAGCCACATCGCGAACCTTCTTGTCCGTATAACTCTTCTGTCTAGACTGGGCTGCACAAAGTATGTCCTAAATCACCTTGACCTTGTCCATAGCATCCTGAACCATATCAGTACCTAGCAACCTGGCCTCGCCCGGCTCGAACCAACCCACGGGAGACCTGCACCTCCTACCATATAGGGCCTCGTACGGTGCCATCTGAATACTAGACTGGTAGCTGTTGTTATAAGCAAACTCCGCCAGTGGCAAGAAGTGATCCCACGAACCTCCAAACTCAATCACGCACGCACGGAGCATATCCTCCAAAATCCGAATAGTGCGCTCGGACTGACCATCAGTCTGGGGATGAAACGCTGTGCTCAGCTCCACCCGAGTACCTAACTCCTGCTGTACGGCTCTCCAGAACCGTGAAGTGAACTGAGTGCCTCTATCCGAAATGATGGAAACTGGAATACCATGCAGCCGAACTATCTCCCTGATATAGATCTCCACCAATCGTTCCGATGAATAAGCAGTGCTCACCGGTATGAAATGGGCGGACTTGGTCAGCCGATCCATAATAACCCAAATGGAATCAAACTTCCTAACCGTCCGTGGAAGTCCAGATACAAAGTCCATGGTAATGCGCTCCCATTTCCACTCGGGAATCTCAATCCGCTGCATCAATCCACCTGGGCGCTGATGCTCATACTTCACCTGCTGGCAATTGAGGCATCTAGAAACATAATCAACTATATCCCTCTTCATCCGCCTCCACCGGTAATGCTGTTTCAAGTCCTGATACATCTTCGCGGCACCCGGATGGATGGAATACCGCGAACTATGGGCCTCTGCTAGAATCAGCTCTCGAAGATCATCTACATTGGGCACACAGATACGCCCCTGCATCCTCATGACTCCATCATCCCCGATGGTAACATCTCGAGCATCACCACGTCGAACTCTATCCTGAAGGACAAGCAAATGAGGGTCGTCGAACTAACGCTCACTGATGCGGTCAAATAGAGAAGACCGAGAAACCACACAAGCTAGAACCCGGCTGGGCTCCGAAAGATCCAGTCTAACAAACTGCCTGGCCAAATCCTGAACATCCATCGCCATAGGCCTCTCCGAAATTGGTAGATATGCTAAACTCCCCAAACTCTCTGCCCGACGACTCAAGGCATCAGCAACCACATTCGCCTTGCCCGGGTGATAGAGAATAGTAATATCATAGTCCTTCAGTAGTTCCAACCATCTCCTCTGATGCATATTCAGGTCCTTCTGCTTAAGCAAGTGCTGCAAGCTCCGGTGATCGGTGTAGATCTCACAAGGAACCCCATATAAATAATGACGCCAAATTTTCAAGGCGTGAACAATGGCGGCTAGCTCCAAATCATGAACAGGGTAATTCTTCTCATGCACCTTCAGCTGTCTCGACGCGTAGGCAATCACCCTACCGTCCTGCATCAATACCGCACCGAGTCCAACTCGTGAGGCATCACAGTATACAGTATATGACCTCGAACCTGTAGGCAACATCAATATAGGGGCCGAAGTCAAAGCCGTCTTGAGCTTCTGAAAGCTCGCCTCACACTCGTCTGTCCACTCGAAAGGGGCACCCTTTTGGGTCAATCTGGTTACAGGTGCTGCAATCAAAGAGAACCCCTCTACGAAACGACAGTAATAGCCTGCCAAACCAAGGAAACTGCGAATCTCAGTAGCGGAGGAGGGTCTGGGCCAACTCTGCACGGCCTCCACCTTCCCCGGATCTACTCGAATACCATCACTCGACACCACGTGGCCCAAAAATGCCACTGAACTCAACCAGAATTCACATTTAGAGAACTTGGCATAAAGCTGCTTCTCCCTCAGAATCTGAAGCACTATCCTCAAATGTTGCTCGTGCTCTTCCCGACTCCGGGAATATACTAGAATATCATCAATGAAAACAATCACGAACGAGTCCAGATAAGGCCTGAACACACTGTGCATCAAATGCATAAAGGCTGCTGGGGCATTAGTCAGCCCAAAAGACATCACGAGGAACTCATAGTGACCATACTGGGTCCTGAAGGCAGTCTTCGGGATATCTGGCTCCCGAATCTTCAGCTGGTGATACCCAGAGCGTAAATCAATCTTAGAAAACACATGTGCGCCCTATAGCTGGTCAAATAAATCATAAATACGGGGCAAAGGATACCGGTTCTTCATTGTAACCTTGTTCAACTGACGATAGTCAATACACATACGCATAGATCCGTCCTTTTTCTTCACAAACAATACAGGAGCACCCCAAGGCGAAACACTGGGTCGAATAAAACCCTTGCCCAATAACTCCTGTAATTGATCCTTCAACTCCTTTAACTCGGGAGGAGCCATACGGTACGGTGGAATAGAAATGGGCTGAGTACCCGGCAACAAGTCAATAGCAAAGTCAATATCTCTGTCGGGCGGCATGCCCGAAAGATCAGCTGGAAATACATCAGCAAAGTCACGTACCACATGAACAGAATCAATAGAGGGAGTGTCAACACCTGACGTCCCGCACATAGGCTAGATAAGCAGCACACCCCTTCTCAACCATACGCTGAGCTCTGAGAAAAGAAATAACACGGCTAGGGGTGTGATCTAGAGTACCACTCCACTCAATACGTGGAATGCATGGCATAGCCAGCGTCACGGTCTTGGCGTGACAATCAAGAATAGCATAATGGGGCGACAACCAGTCCATGCCCAGAATAATATCAAAATCGACCATCCCGAGCAACAATAGATCCGCTCTGGTCTCAAAATCACAAATGGTAACCAAACACGACCGATATACACGGTCCACGGCCAAAGAATCACCCACCGGAGTGGAAACATAAATGGGGGCACTCAAAGAATCCCGAGGCACACCCAGATGAGAAGCAAAGTAAGAAGACACATATGAAAAAGTGGAACCAGGGTCGAATATAACTGATGCCTCCCTGTGACTAACCAGAATAATACCTGTGATAACAGAATCAGATGCAACAGCCGCATCGCGATCAGGAATAACATAGAATCTGGCCTGTCCCCCCTCTCGAGGGCGACCTCTGGAACCCTGACCCCCGCCCCTGGCTGGCTGGGCAGGTGGAGTGGCAGCTGGAGCTGGAATGATAGCCTGCTGGCCCCGAGAACTACGCTGAGGCTGCGAAGACTGATGAGGTGCTCCCCTCCTACTCCTGGGGCACTCCCTAACCAGATGGCGAGTATCCCCGCACTCAAAGCAAGTTCTGGGAGAACGCGGAGGCTGTGACTGACCGACCTCACCCCCACTAGTCTGACCCTTGGAAAGACCCCGTGTAGGAGGTGCACTGGAAACTGGGGGAGCATAGTAAGGCTCCTGAGGTGCTGGAAGACCTGGAGTACTATCGGCTGCGGGCAATGCTAAGTGAACTGGTCGGCCGGAATAACCCCTGCCAAAACGACAGGTTGCTGAAGTGCGGGCACCGGAGAAATGGCCCGACTCACGAGACCTCTTGGGCCTCTCTATCTCCCTGCTCTCTAGGGAGCATACTCTCGATCCTCCTAGCGATGCTCACCGCATGCTGATAAGATATATCTGTCTCCAACTCTCTGGCCATGCTGGATCGGATCGGCGGAATCAGGCCCTCAATAAATCTCCGCACTCTCTCCCGAACCGTGGCTACTAAGGCCGGTGCATGCTTGGCTAGACGGGTGAAACTGATAGCATACTCCGATACTGACAAGGAACCCTGTCGCAACCGCTCAAACTCCGAGCGCCAAGAATCCCTAAGGCTCTGAGGAACAAACTCTCTCAAAAATAGATCTGAAAACTGCGTCCAAGTCAATGAAGCAGACTCTTCTGGACTATCCAACTCATACGTGCGCCACCAGTCATAAGCGGCCCCACGAAACTGAAAAGCAGTAAAGGAAACCCCGCTGGTCTCCACAATCCCCATAGTACGAAGAATACGATGACACTCCTCTAGAAAACCCAATGCATCATCTGAAGCCAAACCACTAAACACTGGAGGGTCATATTTCTTGAACCTCTCCAATCTACGCTGCTCGTCCTCAGAGGCAGCTGGTCCACCTCCGGGCTATGCTGGGGCGGCAGGAGGCATAACAAAAACATCTGGAACCTGTCCCACTGGCACACGCTGCTCCGGTGTAACGGCTGCGGGAGTCTGGGCCCCTCCCCGGCCTGAGATGTAGCTGCGACGAGAGGAAGCAGTCCTGCCTGAGCTAAAGTGGTATACATACTCATGAACTGGGCCAGGGTCTCCTGTAGTGCTGGAGTAGTAGCAGCTGTAGTCGGTGTACCAGGTGCCTGCGCTCCAACCTGGTCTACCTGTGGCACCTCAACGGCAGCGCGCGCGGGTGCTGTGGCTGCACCTCGGGTGCGTCCTCGTCCTCTACCTCGGCCCCGGCCTCTAACGGCGGCAACAGAGGGCGCGGGTACGTGATCATCGCGAGTAGCTCGTGTCCTCACCATCTGTGAGAGAATAGAAATCAATAGTTTAGATTTTTGATGCCAAAAATGTCGCACGACAAGGAATCCAAAGAAATGAAGAGTTTCCTAAACAATTACATAGCCCCTCGTAGATAAATACAGACGTCTCCGTATCGATCAGCGAGACTCTAAGTAACCGGTCTGTGTCCCGTGACTCCTATGAACCTAGTTGCTTTGATACCAACTTGTCACGACCCTAGTTCACCAATCGTGAACATGTCGTGATGGCACCCAGTCCCCACGACTAGGTAATCCTAACACGTTGCGGAATATACCAGTTTATGAACATTTAATAAGAATTAGCGGAAAATAAGATGAAAGGAATGAAATCCGTGCCGCTTGGCACATACACCAGTCAAATACGCTGTTTAAAATACTACCAAGACCCGAAATCCCACGGGTAACACAAACTAAAAGAGATCATACAATTGTAGCTCTATGTAAAAGGAGTATCTAACAACATAATGAAGGAAAAACATCTACTAGCACTAGAATAGAAGGAAGGCCTCCGGATCCACGGACGTAGCAGATCATACCTCGAGGTCTCCCAAAACACTGCTGAATCACCTGGTGTGAGCCTGCCCTGATGTACCTGGATCTGCACAACAGAAGTGTGCAGAAGAGTAGCATGAGTACACCACAGCGGTACTCAGTAAGTTCCAAGCCTAACCTCGATGGAGTAGTGACGAGCAAGGTCAGGGCCCTACTGAGAAAACAATAATACAATGATAATAACAACAATAAGCAATTTAAATGAATAATAAATTTCCGAACTAGCAACAATAAGATGATTACTACAATCGTCTACACATAAGCTAACAATAAATAGCCAACTCAATAAAACAAGTCCAGGACCTGTAGGAATCGAACCCACAGTCCCATTGACAGTACCTCTGGGTCTCCGGGAATCGAACCCGCAACCCATATCTCAATAAATAATCAATTACTCAGGATCTCCGGGAATCGAACCCGCAGTCTCTACCAATAACTCAGGATCTCGGGAATCGAACCCGTAGTCCCTACCAATAACTCAGGATCTCGGGAATCAAACCCGTAGTCCCTACCAATAACTCAGGATCTCGGGAATCGAACCCGTAGTCCCTACCAATAACTCGGGATCTCGGGAATCGAACCCGTAGTCCCTACCAATAACTCAGGATCTCGGGAATCGAACCCGTAGTCCCTACCAATATCACACCGGGTCTCTGGGAATCGAACCCACAGCCCTGGGTCTCCGGGAATCGAACCCGCAGTCCACAAGCACAACAAATAAAGGAATCCACAGAGAGATCAATTATGCTTAACTATAACTTCACCGAAAAATAGTGCCAATAATTATCAAGGAGTTCAAATAAGGCAATTAGGCAACTAAACAGTTAAGTACTACCTAATCATGCTTTCCTAACCACTACCGGGTAAAAATATCAAATTAACAGCCAAAGACAGGAATATCTCTCATCGAACATTTTAATTAAAGTGCGTGTTCAACAACCATCGCATGTATACGCCCGTCACCTCGCATACAAGGCATTTAAACTATCACATAATATCCTAGTGGTGAAAATTCCCCCACACGAGGTTAGACAAGCCACTTACCTCGACTCTCGGTACAAAACCGCTATGAAACAACTCTCTTGCCGCGAATGTCGGCCTCCACAAGTGTAGAATCTGATAAAAATCAATAGAATCACATCAAAATAGGCTAATTGGGCATTACCCAATCAAAATAACTCAAAATACACCAAAACCCACAAGTTGCCAAAACCCGACCTTCGGTACGCTTATCGAAAAATCATGAAAGTTATATTTTCGGAACCCTTGTCTCAATACAAGTCTAAGCATATAAAGTTTATCAAATTTGGACTCCATTTGCCCACTCAAAACCTTGATTTTCTAAAGTTCAAGCCTAGGGTGAAAACCCCCATAAAACACCCCAAATTCCTCCATTTTCATGAGATAATTGCATAATATTGTCAACAATAATCATAATTTGAGTCCATAGTTGATTACCTGAAGAAACCCCTTGAATATCCCTTCAAAATCGCCCAAATCGCCCCTTAAGCCGAGCCCTCAATGTTTGGAAATGTTTCTGAAATTTCTAACTTCTGATATAATTAACTCTCTGCGATTTCCGCTTCTGCGGACAAAATTCCGCTCATGCGAGCCTGTATCTGCGACCAACTGGTCGCTTCTGCGATTCCAGGCCTAACTGGCCAATCCCGTTTCTGCGAGAAAAGGACCGCTTCCGCGCGTCCGCTTCCGCGATTGGACAACCGCTCCTGCGAGAATTTCCGCTTATGCGAGAAATAGTCCGCTTCTGCGGACTCGCTTAAGCGAATTCCCCTCCGCTCCTGCGGATTCTCACTCCTCGACCCAAGGTCGCTTCTGCGACGAGTCTTCCGCACCCTCGACTCCGCCTCAGCGGAAGTGGATCCGCCTCTGCGAACCCAGGCGCTCCTGCGGCCCAAGTTCTGCTCCTGTGGACTCACCTCTACGGTCCCATTTCCGCAGGGGCGAAAACGACATAACAGAAGGCCCAACCTGCAATTTTCCATGTTTTCCTTCCGTTTACCCATCCGAAAACACTCCGAGGCCCCCGGGTCCCCAACGAAAACCACCAACATATTCCAAAACATGATACGAACTTATTCCAATCATAAAAACACGTCTAACAACATCAAAACCCATAATTCACATCGATTCAAGCCTAAGTTTCTTCAAAACTTTCAAAACTAACATTCAATCCAAAACCCGGCCAAACGACGTCCAAAGGACCCCGAAAATTTGCGGACATATCCAAAATCACATAACGAAGCTACAGAAATTGTCGGAATTCCATTCCGACCCCCGGATCAAAATCTCACCTATCGTTCGGATTCGCCAAAATTTCAACCTTCGGCATTTCAAGCCTAATTGAGCTACGGACCTCCAAAATACATTCCACACGCGCTCCCAACACCGAAATCACCTAACGGAGCTAATGGAACCATCGAATTTCCGTTCCGAGATCGTCTTAACACTGTTCCGGCTACAAGCCATTTTCTAGCTTCAAAGCTCTTATTTAGGGACTAAGTGTCCCAAAATGCTCAAATTTTCAGAACCGACTCTCCCGACAAACCACAATAGCAGAAATGAACTTAGGGGAACAGTTAAATTAGGGATTGGGGCGTAATTTTCTAAAACGACCGGTCGGGTCGTTACACTAAATGTGTAAATATCAATCTGAAGGCAGCCCTAGTCTTTGCCTATAAAAAGGCATGCATATTGCCTTGTTGAACAAGTTTTAAAATCTGAAGAATCCCCATAGGTTTCTAGAAACATTAGAGAGTCAAAAACTATTGAAATTTTGAAATTCAAATCCAGATCTTAGAAAAATCATAGAAAAATTCAGAAAAACTTCAAAAAAATCTTAAAAGTTTCTGAAAACTACAAAAGAGTCACTGAAATTCAATTTCCAGATCGTTTGAAGGTTCAAAATGGTGTGAATTGCCTTAAGATGCAATAGTTAGAGCCTTAAATAGTCCTGGGGTAATTTGAGTGGTGAATCTGGTATATATTAGCTCAATCTGGGATTCTGTTGGTGTTTGGAACTTGAAATTACTCCTGGGATAATTTGATAGTATTTCATGGGTGTGAAGTTCATTTGAAGTTACTGCTGATAGTAATTCCTGCTACTGCTCTTGTTTGCTACCTCGTGACTTGAGTTTTCATTTGTTTTGGTCATATCCAGGTACCCTTTTTTAACTTCAAATATTGTACGAAGGTTGGATCTATGTGAATGAATGCGTTTGAAGAGAAAAATTGGAATAACTCATTGTACTTCACATTAACCTATTCCGATTTGCATATTAGACACTCCATTCAATAGTGTTGTTTAGACTATTATCCATTTTGTATTAATTGGATTGTATGAATGATTATTTTTCAGATTTATGTGAACATTGGGAGTAGAATACTAGGTGTAGTTAAATTCAATTTAGGCTATTAGATTAATTTGCAGTTTAAATTCAGCTTAAGGTGCCAATTAAAAGTAGAATCCAAAAGTAATGTATGATTATGAGGTCCGGTAGTTTGAAGATGATACTAGCCTTAGTTTGCCCATCATGATTGCTTATCAAATATTTGCTGAACATAATAGCTACCACATATGTTCGTCTAAAATGGTTCAAAACGAAATGAGAAAGTCGACAGTCACTTTCATTTCTCAGTCATGGAGCTGTTTAGAAAGAATGAATTGAAACTAAGAGCTGTATAAAATTTTAGATGAGGTGCTAATTCATAAATTGAGCATTAATTGATATGTAAATATGAGAATCACTGTTTAAATGTTAAAAGGTGAATAAGTTCATCATGCCATCAAATTTCATTTCTATGTAGTATTGGCTTAGCTTTGGTTCGTGATTAGTTGAACTATAAAAATAGGCCCAACGTAGACCCAGTTGAGACTCACCTAAACTTTTTGTCTCATTTTGGATTGGTGCTCATTTTGAGCCCAACGCTTGACTATTTCATTTTGGATTAGCGAAGTTTCATGGCCTCCCGCAAAGTAAATCGTATACTAGTTACTTTAGGCACGTTCTTTAATAATCTTACCTTCCTAAATTTAGGTATACATTTCATGCGACCCAAATCCCAATCCCAAAATGTTGAATTGAATATGTCGAGGATCCGAGTGTATTTCATGTGACATGATCCGAAAAGATACTTTAAATGACGTTCAATTTCTAAATTAATTAAAAGTGATATATAATTTTAAAATTGCACTATAGGATGACATGTATTAAAATTAGATTTTTAGCCAATTATAATAGTTTAAGCGGCCATGCTAGAACCACGGGGTCCGGGGGAGCCTAACACCTTCCCTCGGGTCAACAGAATTCCTTATTTAGAATTCTTGATTCGCAGATTCCACTTGGGAAGTCGAAATTTTTTTGATTTGGGATTCAAAATAAATCGGTGAGTTGGGTCACAAAAAGCCAAACCTATCCCAAGTGGCGAATCTGATAAATAAATTATCCCATTCCGAATAATGTCACTTTAAATGGAAAAACAATTGTATACATTATCCTTCGGGGAAGGTGTATAAAAAGGAGGTGTGACAATGACAATCCAGTTCCGAGTGATTGAGCATTTGAGACTGTGAGCACGTAAAGTTGTTAGCATAGAGCATCACATATAGCATGTGAATCGGCATGTAAAAGTAGAGGAGCTATATTCTTCATATCATTTAGAATTTTTATTTTAATGTTATGAGTTATCTTTTGAACTTGAAAGCATGCCTACTGATCACTCCCAACTATGCCTTATAAAAAGGATAATGCGGTCGCTCCAAATATAATCCGATTTACAAGTCCGGAGTCGAATCCCACAGAGAACTAAGGTTTAGCAACAGATGTTCACTATCAACAAGAAGAAAATCTTGAATAATCCCTAACTTATAGATATTTAAATTCTTGTATTTAACTAATTGACTTACAAATTAAACTACTAAATTAACAACTAAATATACTAAGGGTTAAAGACAAGATTAAATATCAGAATCCTTCCCGCTATGTCTTCTATAACTTTTTCCTAAGTATTCTCTACCAATCACGAGCACTCTTATTACCACAAATCTCTCCCGAGTAATTACGACAATTTACTAGATGCACTCTCCCGAGCTTCGCTAGGTAGCTTTTAATACAGCTCACTTCAGATTGCTCCCAAGGCTTCGTTATCCCTAATCCCACCTTTAAACCCTCGATTATTGATCCCCCATATACTTTGGGAGTGGTGTTGTTCAACAAGTTATGCATACTAAATAGGCACATCTAATTGAGAGCTCTTCAATCAACCAGAATATAAACGTAGTTGAACAAATAGAGAAAAGCTATGGCTCAATTATATAAAATTATAACAAAAATTTATCCTACAAAAGTTTCTATCAAAACTCTAGATAACAAATTAACTATTCATAATAGTATGTAAAACTACAATACTAGAAGTCATAACCAACAATGAAAAATGGGAAGAGGAAGGAAAAACTCGTAGAAGAATGCTCCGCCTTGTTCCCAATGTGTTCTTGCTTCCAAGGGTGTTGTCTAAACCTAAAGTAGTGTCTCTTGCCTTCTTAGGTCTAATTTGTATCCATAATATGCCCCCTACTTGTTCTTGGCCGGCCTTCTTGGTTTAATATAGGGATTAGGGCTTAACATCCCGTGTTTTGCACATAAGTCCTTCAAACCGCGGCCAAACATAGCCTCTGATTGTTCAATTGTCTGCGTCTGCACGTTGCCACGGTTCTGCCGCGGTCGAGGTAAAATCACAATAATTCACCCTCTTCCGATTGGAATTTGGCAAAACTCAAAACCTGAAAGTTGTAGCCCTTTGAGACAGCTTTCCAACTATATATTATGGAGCCAAAACGGAGTTCGGAGCAAAAAGGTATGTCCAATTTCCTTGACAGTGCGCAATATGCCTCATCGAGTCTTCGTTTGTTCTCAACTATCAAATTTGACCCCCAAATATGATATCGGCTTAGTTCCTTGATCTTTTACTCAGACTTCAAAGCTCCAAATCACTTAAATACATTCCATAACATCTATATAGCTCGAAATCACACCTACAAGGCATAAAACACACAATTAGTGCAAAAGACTAGCGATTAAAGCTCAAACTCAATTAAAGTGTAGTAAACTCGAGTGTAATAAGCGACTAAAATACGAAATTATAGACTATCATCAACACCCCACACTTAAGCCATTTCTCTTCCTCGAGAAATCAAACTACACTTTTTTTATAGACACAACAACAACAACAACAACAACCCAGTATAATCCCACTTAGTGGGGTCTGGGGAGGGTAGTGTGTACGCAGACCTTACCCCTACCCTAGGGTAGAGAGGCTGTTTCCAAATAGACCCCCGACATCCTTCCCTCCAAGAACTTCCCACCTTGCTCTTGGGGAGACTCGAACTCACAACCTCTCGGTTGGAAGTGGGGGTTGCTTACCATCAGAGCAACCCCTCTTTTTTTATAGACACAACCTTTTTAAATATTTCTCCTAACGCATCACACCAAGAGTATTTAAAATAGATGAAGCACAAAAGCGTAACATCTTCACCTCAAGATTTGACTCACAAGTACCACACATTATCATAACTCACCTACTTACTCTAACCTAGAGGTCACTGACATTACGTTTCCTTCATGAATGAAGTGCCCTCACAAAACAAGAGAGTAGTTCCACACAACAAAATTTAAGAACACTTAGGAACTCAAGATAGAAAGAATTCACTCACTCTCAAAAATAATATTCATATGCCACAAAAGATGAACAATAAGCTTGCCCGTAGTGTACTACTCTACTGATCGAGCTCATTCAATCTAGGATCAATTAGGACTTTATTTGGTTGTAATGTAAGCTGCGGGACGGGTATGATACATTTTGATATAAGAGCGACTACACCTCCCTAAGTACTTTAATACATATACTTTAACATTCAAGCACCATACTTATGTCAAACCAAAAATTCACCTTCACATCAATGTAAATTAGCCCACTCTTATTTAAGCACACTTACGCCAAGAGCCACCACTTATCAAATAATTTTTTTTATTTTTCACAACAATCCAACGTATATTCTTTTTTCAATTCAAGTGGTTCTTCCTTTTTTTTCTTTCAAAATAATGCACCTTTCTCCTTATTCAATTAGTTCTACTCAAAAGCCAAACCAACCACCCCACACTTTAACTTTTACAAAGTTCATAACATTCAAGTGCTCATGAAATGTAAAAAGGTTCGAATAGAGGTGTTAATTCAAACAAATTGGTAACGCTTGTAATGTGGTTGCCAAAGAAAAAGGATTACAGGCTCAAAGAGGTTAACTACGATACATAATAATTAAGTGGGCAAAATATGTATATATAGCTCAACAAGAAATGCTTATATCACTTCCAAGACTGAACAAAACTACTTTTCGCTTTGCAAACACACATGGCAAGTTCTAGGCATCAAATGCAATGCATTGAATAACGCAAAACCTTACACACACTTGGCACATAACTCAGTCAGGATTGGATTCATAGACACTCTAGTCAAAGAAGTTAAGTAAAGTTAAAATAATACAAATTAAGGTACTTCTCCAAGGGTCAAAAATTGAGCATAAGCGTCGCAACCAAATTACTCACTATTCTCAAGGCATCCAAGTCAAGAGATATTGCTTCAATTCCTAACACAACACAATGGCTCCTACTTCCCAAAAAAAAAACTAACTATACCCAGTTCAAATAAAACCCTTGGAAAAGAACAGTGGTTTAAAGAAAAATCAAGGGGTAATTGCTACACTACCTAACAAAACAAAAAAATCTTTTTCGTATTTTCTTTAGACTTACTTCCCTCAAGAAAAATGTCTAGAAGATCCATCATTAGGAAAAGTCCAAATTTTAAAAAACAAAACATAGCTAAAGTAGCATGAAAAGCCACACAGACAATCTCCTCGCCCCACACTTAAAGTTGTGCGTTGTCCCCAATGCACATCCATACATACAAGAGGGTCAAAGAAACTCCCTGATAGACCAAAGGCCGAAGCACTAGCAGTTCATTGGATTCTCAGACTTCTCCCAGCTTGGTCCTTCGTGCGGGTATCTCACACTTAGTTCCAACCATTTCATTTGTTGGTGCATCCTTCCAATACCTTTGCTTTCCAAGCTCCTAAATAAAAAATTGACACTATAAAAAAAAAGCAATAAAGCTGGGTTGCCTCCCAACAAGCGCTTGATTTAATGTTGCGGCACGACGTGAATAACTTTCCACCACCACCTTGAGCTTATGAATCGAACCCCAAGTTTTGATTCTTCTCTACGATCGTGCTCCTAGGGTAGTGGAACGAATCTGGCTGGACCAAAAAAATAATATAGTATTCTACACTTCTTGACCTTTAGATGAGGTGTGTAATCCCGATTTTCTGGCAAGAAGAATTCCAAAATGCAAGCACTTTGTTTCTTATTCATTGACTCCTCAAATGGCTCGGACAATTCTATTTCCATATCATCATCTAAACACAATGTGGAGAAATGCTTGGAGTGAGGACCAATGCGCTCAACTACATGAACATTGGGACAGTCTACATTCTCAACAGTAATGACAATAGAGTCAACAAAATATGTATCCTCAATATACTTGGTTGACTCTTGTATCTCTTCTACAACATCGAAATCCTCAATATCTAGTACAATTGATTGTTGGTGTTCTACACTATCATCCTCCTCTAGCTCATCAATTTCTGTATCTAATCCACGCTCTTCTTGGATACTATTCACAATATTGCTTGTTAAGCATTAAAAACTTCAACCAGCTGACTCATGTGAACTTTCAAGTTCTGAATAGTTTCCTCCTACCTTGTAGTAATTTACTCTGTTGTTCCTAAATGCACTTTAACATATCTTCGAGCTTCTTTAGGCCAGCTTTCCTAGGTTCTTTGTTCCTGTTATCCTCACAAAAAAAGTAGAATCATCATAATAAGTGGTTGGGGGAAGATAAGAAATATAAGTACAACAATGAAAGTGACCATCTTGACCACCTCACATAGCATATACATTCCACACATAAGATTGAGTTGGTGCACAGAACTCTCTCTCGGGAATATTTTGATAATTTTGCCAATGGTGGTATTCATCACAATATGCATAAAGAGGATTAAAAGTAGAATTACCAACATCAAAACTTTCATAATTCCATGATGCCATTTTTTAAATAATCAACAAGTAAAACAAAGAAAAAAGAATAACAAAATCAAATACAAAAATAAAAATAAAAGTTCAAACTTGAAACCTAGTAATATGTACAACTACAACTACATCAAGTTCCCTGGCAACAACGCCAAAATTTGATCATGCCCAACTATGCCTTATAAAAAGGACAATGCGGTCGCTGCACATATAATCTGGTTTACAAGTCCGGAGTCGAATCCCACAGAAAAATAAATTTTAGCTACAAATGTTTACTATCACCAAGAAGACAAGCTTGAACAATCCCTAACTTATAGATATTTAGATTCTTGTGTTTAACTAATTAACTAACAAACTAAACTACTAAATTAACAACTAAATATACTAAGGGTTAAAGACAAGATTAAATATCAGAATCCTTCCCGCTATGTCTTCTATAACTTTTGCCTAAGTATTCTCTACCAATCATGAGAACTCTTATTCCCGAGTAATTACGACAACTTACTAGATGCACTCTCCCGAGCTTCGCTAGGTGGCGTTTAATACAGCTCACTTTAGATTGCACCCAAGGCTTCGGTATCCCTAATCCCACCTTTAAACCCTCGATTATTGAACCCTCATATACTTTGGGAGTGGTGTTGTTCAACAAGTTATGCATACTAAATAGGCATAGCTAATGGAGAGCTCTTCAATCAACCAGAATATAAACGTAGTTGAACAAATAGAGAAAAGCTATGGCTCAATTATATAAAAATATAACAATAATTTATCCTACAAAAGGTTCTATCAAAACTCAAGATAACAAATTAGCTATTCATAATAGTATGTAAAACTACAATACTAGAAGTCATAACCAACAATGGAAAATAGGAAGAGGAAGGAAAAACTCGTAGAAGAATTCTCCGCCTTGTTCCCAATGTGTTCTTGCCTCCAGGGATGTTGTCTGACCCTAAAGTAGTGTCTCTTGCCTCCTTAGGTCTAATTTGTGTCCAACATATGTCCCCTACTTGTTCGTGGCCGGCCTCCTTGGTTTAATATAGGATTTAGTGCTTAAAATCCAATGTTTTGCACATAAGTCCCTGAAATTTCTGCCTCCTGCCGCAGTTTGACCGCGGTCACGTTCAAACCGCGGCCAAACATAGCCTCTGATTCTTCAATTGTCTGCGTATGCAAGTTGCCGCGGTTCTGCCGCGGTTGACGTGAAACCGCGCTAATTCACCCTCTTCCGGTTGGAATTTGGAAAAACTCAAAACATGAAAGTTGTCTCCCTTTGAGATAGCTTTCCAACTATATATTATGTAGCCAAAATGGAGTCCTGAGCAAAACGGTATGCCAAATTTCCTAGATAGTGCGCAATATGCCTCATCGAGTCTTCGTTTGTTCTCAACTATCAAATTTGACCCCCGAACATGATCTCCGCTTAATTCCTTGAGCTTTTACTCAGACTTCAAAGCTCCAAATCACTTAAATTCATTCCATAACATCTATATAGGTCGAAATCACACCTACAAGGCATAAAATACACAATTAGTGCAAAAGACTAGCGATTAAAGCTCAAACTCAATTAAAGTGCAGTAAACTCGAGTGTAATAAGCGACTAAAATACGTAATTATAGACTATCATCAACACCCCACACTTAAGTCATTTCTCGTCCTAGAGCAATCAAACTATACTTTTTTATATACACGACCTTTTTAAATACTTCTCCTAACTCAGCACACCAAGAGTTTTAAAATAGGTGAAGCACAAAAGCGTAACATCTTCACCTCAAGATTTGACTCACAAGTACCACACATTATCATAACTCACCTACTTACTCTAACCTGGAGGTCACTGACATTACCTTTCTTTCATGAATCAGGTGCGCTCACAACATAAGAGAGTAGTTCCACACAACAAAATTTAAGAACACTTAGGATGTCAAGATAGAAAGAATTCACTCACTCTCAAAAATAATATTCATATGCCACAAAAGATTCACCATAAACTTGCCTGTAGTGTACTACTCTACTAATCGAGCTCATTCAATCTAGGATCAATTAGGACTTTATTTGGTTGTAATGTAGGCTGCGGGACGGGTAGGGTACATTTTGATATGAGAGTGACTACACCTCCCTAAGCGCTTTAATACATATACTTTAACATTCAAACCCCATACTTATGTCAAACCAAAATTCCACCTTCACATCAATGTAAATTAGATCATTCTTATTTAAGCACACTTACATCAAGAGCCACCACTTAACAAAGAACTTTTTATTTTTCACAACAATCCAACTATATTTTTTTCAATTCAAGTGGTTCTTCCTTTTTTTTTTCAAAATTGTGCCCCTTTCTCCTTATTCAATTAGTTCTACTCAAAATCCAAACCAACCACCCAACACTTTAACTTTTACAAAGTTCATAACATTCAAGTGCTCATGATATGTGAAAAGGTTTGAATAAAGGTGTTAATTCAAACAAATTGGTAAGGCTTGTAATGTGGTTGCCAAAGAAACAGGATTACAGGCTCACAGAGGTTAACTACGATACATAATAATTAGGTGGGCAAAATATGTATATATGTCTCAACAAGAAATGCTTATATCACTTCCAAGACTGAACAAAACTACTATTTCTCTTTGCAAACACACATGGTAAGTTCTAGGCATCAAATGCAATGCACCTTATAACGCAAAACCTTACACACACTTGGCACATCTCACTTAGGATTGGATTCATAGACACTCTAGTCAAAGCAGTTAAGCAAAGTTAAAATAATACAAATTAAGGTACTTCTCCAAGGGTAAAAAATTGAGCATAAGCGTCGCAACCAAATTACTCACTATTCTCAAGGCATCCAAGTAAAGAGATGTTTCTTCAATTCATAACACAACACAATGCCTCCTACTTCAAAAAAAAAAACTAGCTATACCCGGTTCAAATAAAACCCTTGGAAAAGAACAGTGGTTTAAAGAAAAAACAAGGGGGAATTGCTACACTACGTAACAAAACACAAAAATCTTTTTCGTATTTTCTTTAGAGTTACTTCCCTCAAGAAAAATGTCTAGAAGATCCGTCATCAGGAAAAGTCCAAATTTTAAAAAAAAACATAGCTAAAGTAGCATGAAAAGCCATCCAGACAATCTCCTCACCCCACACTTAAAGTTGTGCATTGTCCCCAATGCACATCCATACATACAAGAGGGTAAAAGAAACTCTGTGATAGGCCAAAGGCCGAAGCACTAGCAGTTCATTGGATACTCAGACTTCTCCCAGCTTGGTCCTTCGTGCGGGTACCTCACACTTAGTTCCAACCATTTCATTTGTTGGTGCATCTTTCCAATACATTTGCTTTCCATGCTCCTAGCAAATAAAAATTTGACACTATAAAAAAAATAAAAAAAAAATAAAAGAAAGCAATAAAGCTGGGTTGCCTCCCAACAAGCGCTTCATTTAATGTCGCAGCACAACGTGAATAACTTTACGCCTCTACTTTGAACTTATGAATCGGACCCCAAGTTTTGATTATTCTCTATGATCATGCTCCTGGGGTGGTGGAACGAATCTGGCTGGCCCAAAAAAATAATATAGTATTCTACACTTCTTGACCTTTAGATGAGTTTGTAATCCTGATTTTCTGGCAAGAAGAATTCCAAAATGTAAGCACTTTGTTTCTCATTCCTTGACTGCTCAAATGGCTCGGACGACTCTATTTCCATATCATTATCTAAACACAATATGGAGAAATTCTATGAGTGAGAACCAATGCGCTCAACTACATGACCATTGGGATAGTCTAAATTCTTAATAGTAATGACAATAGAGTCAACAAAATATGTATCCTCAACATACTTGGTTGACTCTAGTATCTCTTCTACATCATCGACATCCTCAAAATCTAGTGCAATTGATTGTTGGTGTTCTACTCTAGCATCCTCCTCTATCTCATCAATTTCTGTATCTAATTCACGCTCTTCTTGGATACTATTCACAATATTGGCTTGTTGAGCATTAAAAACTTCAATCAGTTGACTCATGTGAACTTTCAAGTTGTTAATAGTTTCCTCCTGCCTTGTAGTAATGTAACGACCCGGCCCGTCGTTACGGGAATTACCACCCCGTTACCTTGCATTTACATATATTATGCTTTTAAAACAGTATTAGAGTATATCGGGTGAGTTAGAAGTGATTTGGATTGAAAATGAAACAAATAGCATGTTTGAAGAAAGCTTGAATATGAAAAGTCAACCAAGAGTTGACTATTGAGTTAGAGTGCTCGGAACCGGATTCTGATGATTCGACTAGTTCCGGGGGATCAATTATGACTTAGGAGAACAATCGGAATTGAATTCGGAGGTCCGGTGTAATTTTAAGCTTGAATTGGCGAATGTTGAATTTTGGCGAAAACCGGATGGTAGGTGATATTTTGATCCGGGGGTCGGAATGGAATTCCGACAATTTCTGTAGCTTCGTTATGTGATTTTGGATATGTCTGCAAAATTTTCAAGTTATTCGGACATCGTTTGATCGGGTTTTGGATCGAATGTTAGTTTTGAAAGTTTTGAAGAAACTTAGGCTTGAATCCGTGGATAATTGGTGATTTTGATGTTTAGGATGGTGTTTTTATGATTGGAACAAGTTCGAATAAGGAATTAGGATGTGTTGGTGTGTTTGAATGAGGTCCCGGGGGCCTCGAGGTGTTTTCGGGTGGTTAATCGGGAGAAAAACATGGAAATTTCAGGTTTGGAGAGTCCTGTATCTGTTGTTTCCGCTCCTGCGGAATTATGGGCGCAGGAGCGGGTGCGCTGAAGCGGAAGAGGAGCGCAAAAGCACTGGGCACCGCAGAAGCGGAACATTTTCCGCTGAAGCGGAATCGCTGGAGCGTAAAGGGAGCCGCAGAAGCGGCCATCGCAGAAGCGGAAGGGAAGCCGCTTAGGCGAGTCCGCAGAGGCGGACGCCTAGTCGCAGAAGCGGAAATATCCGCAGGAGCGATCGAATCTCCGCAGAAGCGGACGCGTAGGAGCGGAAATTCTTCCGCATAAGCGAAAATCGCTGTAAGTTAAGTGTATCAGAAGTTAGAAAAATTTCAGAATATTTCACACATTTGGGTCTCGGCTTTAGAGGCGATTTAGGCGATTTTGAAGAGAAACTCAAGGGAAATCATCGGGTAAGCAACTATGGACTTAAACTATGATTAGTATTGGTATTATTATGCAATTATATCATGAAAATGGAAGAATTTGGGGTGATTCATGGAAGATTTAACCCTAGGCTTGAACTTTAGAAAATCAAGGTTTTGAATGAGCAAATGGAGTCCGAATTTGGTAAAATTGATATGCTTAGACTCGTATTGAGATGAGGGTTCCGAATATGAAACTTTCGTAATTTTTCGAGAATCGTACCGAAAGTCGGGTTTTACCAACTTAGTGTAATTTTGCGAATTTCATATAAATTGAAGTGGGTTATGATTCTTTGACCCGCATTTGATATAATTATTGTTATTTGACTAGATTCTACACACGAGGCAACGAAATTCAAAGGAAAAGGCATCGCGGACGATTCTACGACCGGCTAGAGGTGAGTAGTTTGTGTATATTGTAGCCTGAGGGTTCGAAACCCCGGCTTAGCACATTGTGACGCTAATAGGGCGTGGCTCGCACACCGTGGCAGGTGCGGGATTGATTGTGATTGGGGATTGAGACTTGGTCCATCCCGGGAATGAATAATATGTTGTTAGTGTTGGAAATACACTGTATTTGCTATATTTGTGGGCTGTAAGCCTTGTTTGGGGCCTTGTGCCGATCTGTAGCGTCCTTAGAGGACAATATTTATGTGATAGCTAAAGATTGCTTAAATCACTGATCTCAGTCCTGGGAATTGTAATCACACTTTTGAAATGCTAAGTCACCGGCTTTTACAAACTTAATAAAATTAAAGTATTTTTCATAAATTATGAATTTAGAACTGGAACTAAGGAAAATGAATTGTTTTGTGACTTAATTGCTTATCGTGGACTGATTATGGGATCGAGCCGCACGCCGCAGTGGTTGATGCGAGGATCGGGCCGCACGCCGCAAGAGTATTGCGCTTGGGTCGTAGGAGCCCCTCCGGAGTCCGTACACACCCCCGGCGAGCGCCGTCGACGTTAAATGGGATCGGGCTACACGCCGTAGCGGTTATGTGCATTGCATTGCATCTTTATTTGTTGAATTACTCCGTGGTAGCTGTATTGTATTATTGTTGCTAGTTCGTAGGAGATTCGGACCGTAGTGTAGCTTCATATTGTGGTATTTTGTGGATTTCTTACTCTCAGCTACATATATATATTTGTTACTCACCTGAGTACTTAGTACTCACCCCTACTCCCCGCACCTTTTGTGTGCAGACTCAGGTACACAGGAGCAGTAGACTGACATCTCCAGCGTTTACATTGTCACATCGAGTTGTTGAGGTAGCTGCCTACGTTCGCAGAGCCTAGCTTCTCCTCTCATTCCGGTTGTTATTGTATATTTTGTATTCGGACTTGAGTACTTCTATATCGTACTCTCTATTTCCTGTCGGGTTTTGTTAGAGGCTCTAGACTTGTGACTCCGGATCTTTGGGAGTGTCAGTACTATGTTCAGTATTATTATTATTGGAGTTCTTAAACTCATATATTCTTCTTGGGTTGTCCATTTGGGGACCGGTATGTTGTGATAATTAAATTGTTGGTCTGGCTGGCCTAGCTTGATTGTTGGGCGCCATCACGACCGGATTTGGGTCGTGACAAGTTGGTATCGGAGCTCTAGGTTATTAGGACTCGCGAGTCATGAGCCGGTTTAGTAGGCTTTCGCAGATCGGTACGTAGACGTCCGTATCTATCTTCGAAGGGCTACATAAACTTTAGGAAAAACCTCATTTTCTTGAATTCATATCGTGCGATTTGTGTTATCATGAAATTAAATCTTTCCATATTCTATTCTCTCGCAGATGGCGAGAACACGAGCTAACGGACGTGGCGGACGACCACCATTGGCACCCAGAGGCCGTGGTCGTGGTAGAGGTAGGGCAGCAGCACCAGCACCAGCACCTGCTGACCCACCAGCCGATCAGACTCAGGACCATATTCCAGCGGCGAACGCTCCGGCAACTCAGGCTCAGGCACCGGCAGCCCATTGTCATACCAGGTCTTCAGGAGACCTTGGCTCAGATCTTATCGGTGTGCACGAGCTTGGCACAGGTAGTTGCAGCTACTGCTGCAGTATCTTCTTCACAGGCAGGGGGAGGAAATCAGTCCCCTATGGCTCACACACCCGAGCCAGTCCAGCCAGTTGCGCCCGTCGCACCAGCTCCTGCTTATATGGTTCCAGCTATGCCCGACGATGAGCAGCGTCGTTTGGAGAGATTTGAGAGGTTACAGCCTCCGACATTCAGTGGAGCTGAGGGCGAGGATGCCCAGGGTTTTCTTGACAGATGTCAGCGCATGCTTCGCACCGCGGGTATTCTAGAGTCCAGCGGTGTTTCATTCACCACTTTTCAGTTCACAGGTGCAGCATTTCAGTGGTGGGAGGATTTCGAGAGGCGTAGGCCCGCTGGGGCAGTGCCCCTCACTTGGCAGCAGTTCTCCACGGTATTTTTGGAGAAGTACGTGCCTCAGTCTCACAGAGAGGAGTTGCGACGTCAGTTCGAGTGGTTGAAACAGGGAGAGATGACAGTGAATCAGTACGAGATGAGATTCACACAGCTGGCCCGTCATGCCACGTGGATGGTTCCTACCGACAGGGAGAGGATCCGGAGATTTATTGATGGTCTTATTTATCCCATCCGCATATTGACGACCCGGGAGAGAGTTTCTACAGTTACCTTTGAGGAGGTGGTTGATGCTGCCCGTCACATTGAGACAGATCGCCGCAGAGAGCGAGAGGAGAGAGAGGCTAAGAGGCCTCGTGGCACTGGCAGTTACAGTGGTGCTCCGTCTAGGGGCCAATTTCAGCATAGCAGAGGTCGCTGCTTCAGATCTCATCAGTCTGGACGCACGCGAGTCCAGTCGGGGTTTCATCCGATCGTGGTCGTCAGGCGCCGGCGAGGTTATCGTGGTCGGCAGAGCCGCCGCGAGAGTCGCCCCGCACCGAGTGCTCTTCCGACCTCGTAGCTCGCTCTCGTTTCCTCGACACATGATTCATCCGCAGCGAGGGGTCCTCGGCAGCCCCTTCTTCCATCTTCCGGGCCGTTGTTTCGAGTGCGGTGATTTGGGCCATATCGGGAGAGAGTGTCCTCAGTGGCTGCGTAAGCGGTCTCGGCGGAGGGATCAGCCTTCGTCTTCTACTCCCGTTTCTTCGGCGCCGCGCACGACCGGCCAGGATCGGTGGCCGTGTATCCGCAGGTCGCCCCGTGGTCGAGGATCGCACCGGTGGAGGCCAAGCTCGTTTCTATGCTCTTCCGGACGCGGAAGGATGCTAGCGCTTCGTACGCGGTTATTTCGGTATTATCTCGGCCCGCCGCAGTGGACGCTTCTGTCTTATTTGATCCCGCATCCACCTATTCTTATGTCTCTACTTATTTTGCACATCATTTGGGTACGACCCGTGGTATTCTTGCTTTGCCCGTACATGTGTCTACCCCAGTGGGGGATACTGTTGTTGTGGATCAGGTATATCGATCCTGTATTATTACTATTGGGGGTCCGGAGACCCGAGTTGATTTATTACTACCGGGCATGGTAGATTTCGATGTAATTCTAGGCATGGATTGGCTATCTCCTTACCATGCGATTCCTGGACTGTCATGCCAAGACAATCACACTAGCTATTCCAGGTAATCCGAGGATCGAGTGGCGTGGCTTGACTGATTATGTGTCCGACGGGGTGATTTCTTATATAAAGGCCCAACAAATGATTAGCAAGGGTTTTTTATCTTATTTGGCCTTCATTAGAAATGTCGAGGCCGAGACACCCAGTCTTGATTCGGTCCCCATTGTGAGGGAGTTTCCGGATGTATTTCCAGTAGACCTACCAGGCATGCCGCCTGACAGAGATATTGATTTTGGTATTGACTTGGTGCCGGGCACTCAGCCCATTTCTATTCCTCCCTATCGCATGGCACCAGCAGAGTTAAAAGAATTGAAAGAACAGCTTCAGGAACTCTTAGATAAGGGTTTCATTCGTCCTAGTGTGTCACCTTGGGGTGCACCGGTGTTGTTCGTAAAGAAGAAAGATGGCACAATGAGAATGTGCATTGATTACAGGCAGCTGAACAAGGTAACAATGAAGAATAAATATCCATTACCTCGTATCGAGGACCTATTTGATCAGCTACAGGGAGCTAGTGTATTTTCTAAGATTGATCTTCGATCGGGCTATCATCAGTTGAAGATCAGGGACTCAGATATTATGAAGACAGTGTTCAGGACGCGATATGGGCACTACGAGTTCCTGGTGATGTCTTTCGGGCTAACTAATGCCCCAGCAGCATTCATGCACTTGATGAATAGTGTATTTCGACCGTACCTTGATTCTTTTGTGATTGTATTTATTGATGATATTCTGGTATATTCACGCAGCCAGGAGGAGCATGCACAGCATTTGAGAGTGGCATTGCAGAGGTTGAGAGAAGAGAAACTTTATGCAAAATTCTCTAAGTGTGAGTTCTGGCTTGATACTGTGGGTTTTCTGGGACATATAGTGTCCAGTGATGGTATTCGGGTTGATCCTCAGAAGGTTGAGGCAGTGCAGAATTGGCCCAGACCTTCCTCACCTACGAGATTCGGAGTTTTCTCGGCTTGGCAGGCTATTATCGTCGGTTTGTTCAGGATTTCTCATCTATTGCTTCACCGTTGACTAAGTTGACACAGAAGAATGCTCCATTTGTGTGGTCTGATGAATGTGAAGAGAGCTTTCGGAAGCTCAAGGAGGCTTTGACCACGGCTCCAGTACTTGTGTTACCATCGGCCTCAGGGTCATATACGGTGTATTGTGATGCTTCCAGAGTTGGACTCGGTTGTGTGTTGATGCAGGAGGGTAGAGTTATCGCATATGCTTCTCGTCAGCTAAAGCCCCACGAGAAGAACTACCCTGTTCATGATTTGGAGTTAGTTGCTATTGTTCATGCTTTGAAGATTTGGAGGCATTATCTATATGGTGTATCTTGTGATGTATATACAGACCACCGCAGCCTTAAGCATTTGTTTAAGCAAAAAGATCTAAATTTGAGGCAGCGGAGATGGCTTGAATTGCTTAAAGACTATGATATTACTATCTTGTATCATCCCGGGAAAGCCAATGTAGTGGCTAATGCATTGAGCCGGAAGGCTATTAGTATGGGCAGTTTGGCGTATATTCCAGTTGGGAAGAGACCCCTAGCAGTTGATGTTCGAGCGTTAGCTAATCAGATGGTAAGGCTGGATATTTCTGAGCCCAGTCGGGTGATGGCTTGTGTAGTAGCTCGTTCTTCTTTATATGATCATATTCGAGAGCGCCAGTATGATGATCCACACTTACTTGTCCTCAAGGACAGAGTTCAGCATGACGATGCTAGAGATGTCACTATTGATAGTGAGGGTGTATTGCGGATGCAGGGCCGGATATGTGTGCCCAATGTTGATGGCCTTCGTGAGTTGATATTGGAGGAGGCCCATAGCTCGCGGTATTCTATTCATCCAGGAGCCGCGAAGATGTATCAGGATTTGAAGCAGCATTACTGGTGGAGAAAGATGAAGAAAGATATTGCGAGCCATGTGGCTCGGTGTCTAAACTGTCAGCAGGTCAAGTATGAGCATCAGAGACCTGGTGGTGTATTCCAGCGTATTGATATTCCGGAGTGGAAGTGGGAAAGAATAACTATGGACTTTGTTAGTGGACTCCCTCGGACAGCGAGGAAGTTTGATTCAGTTTGGGTGGTGGTGGATAGGTTGACTAAGTCAGCTCACTTCATCCCAGCGTGTACTACCTATACCTCAGAGCGGGTTGACAGAGATATTCATCCGTGAGATAGTGAGATTGGATGGAGTTCCTATTTCTATTATATCAGACAGAGGTACCCAGTTCACATCTCAGTTCTGGAGGTCATTTCAGCGAGAGTTGGGTTAACAGGTAGAGTTGAGCACAGCATTTCATCCACAGATGGATGGGCAGTCTGAGCGTACTATTCAGATATTGGAGGACATGTTGCGTGCTTGTGTTATTGATTTTGGTGGTTCATGGGCTGATTATTTGCCTTTGGCGGAGTTTGCTTACAATAATAGCTATCGGTCCAGCATTCAGATGGCACCGTATGAAGCTTTATATGGGAGGCGGTGTAGGTCTCCAGTTGGTTGGTTCGAGCCCGGCGAGGCTAGGTTGTTAGGGACACAGTTAGTCCAAGATGCCTTAGATAAGGTGAAGGTGATTCAGGAGAGACTTCGCACAGCTCAGTCGCGTCAGAAGAGTTATGCAGACCGGAAGGTCCGAGATGTGTCTTATTCAGTAGGTGAGAAGGTGTTGCTGAAAGTTTCGCCTATGAAGGGTGTTACGAGGTTTGGAAAGAAAGGAAAGTTGAGCCCAAGGTTTATTGGACCTTTTGAGGTGCTTAGGAAAGTTGGGGAGGTGGCTTATATGCTTGCTTTGCCACCCACTTTGTCGGGAGTTCACCCGGTGTTCCATGTATCTATGCTCCGGAAGTATGTCGGAGACCCGTCTCATGTGTTGGACTTCAGCACGATACAGCTAGACGAGGATTTGACTTATGATGTGGAACCAGTAGCCATTTTGGGTCGACAGGTTCGTAAGCTGAGATCTAAGGATATAGCTTCGGTGAAAGTGCAGTGGAGAGGTCGTCCCGTGGAGGAAGCAACTTGGGAGACCGAGCAGGAAATGCAGAGCAGATATCCACACTTGTTTGATGCTCCAGGTATGTTTCTTAACCCGCTCGCGGACGAGCGTTTGTTTAAGTTGGGGAGAATGTAACGACCCGGCCCGTCGTTACGGGAATTACCACCCCGTTACCTTGCATTTACATATATTATGCTTTTAAAACAATATTAGAGTATATCGGGTGAGTTAGGAGTGATTTGGATTGAAAATGAAACAAATAGCATGTTTGAAGAAAGCTTGAATATGAAAAGTCAACCAAGAGTTGACTATTGAGTTAGAGTGCTCGGAACCGGATTCTGATGATTCGACTAGTTCCGGGGGATCATTTATGACTTAGGAGAACAATCGGAATTGAATTCGGAGGTCCGGTGTAGTTTTAAGCTTGAATTGGCGAACGTTGAATTTTGGCGAAAACCGGATGGTAGGTGATATTTTGATCCGGGGGTCGGAATGGAATTCCGACAATTTCTGTAGCTTCGTTATGTGATTTTGGATATGTCTGCAAATTTTCAGGTCATTCGGACATCGTTTGATCGAGTTTTGGATCGAATGTTAGTTTTGAAAGTTTTGAAGAAACTTAGGCTTGAATCCGTGGATAATTGGTGATTTTGATGTTTAGGATGGTGTTTTTATGATTGGAACAAGTTCGAATAAGGAATTAGGATGTGTTGGTGTGTTTGAATGAGGTCCCGGGGCCTCGGGGTGTTTTCGGGTGGTTAATCGGGAGAAAAACATGGAAATTTCAGGTTTGGAGAGTCCTCTATCTGTTGTTTCCGCTCCTGCGGAATTATGGGCGCAGGAGCGGGTGCGCTGAAGCGGACGAGGAGCACAGAAGCGCTGGGCACCGCAGAAGCGGAACATTTTCCGCTGAAGCGGAATCGCTGGAGCGTAAAGGGAGCCGCAGAAGCGGCCATCGCAGAAGCGGAAGGGAAGCCGCTTAGGCGAGTCCGCAGAGGCGGACGCCTAGTCGCAGAAGCGGAAATATCCGCAGGAGCGATCGAATCTCCGCAGAAGCGGACGCGTAGGAGCGGAAATTCTTCCGCAGAAGCGAAAATCGCTGTAAGTTAAGTGTATCAGAAGTGAGAAAAATTTCAGAACATTTCACACATTTGGGTCTCGGCTTTAGAGGCGATTTGGGCGATTTTTAAGAGAAACTCAAGGGAAATCATCAGGTAAGCAACTATGGACTTAAACTATGATTAGTATTGGTATTATTATGCAATTATATCATGAAAATGGAAGAATTTGGGGTGATTCATGGAAGATTTAACCCTAGGCTTGAACTTTAGAAAATCAAGGTTTTGAATGAGCAAACGGAGTCCGAATTTGGTAAAATTGATATGCTTAGACTCGTATTGAGATGAGGGTTCCGAATATGAGACTTTCGTAATTTTTCGAGCAGTGGGGCCCGAGGTCGGGTTTTACCAACTTAGTGTAATTTTGCGAATTTCATATAAATTGAAGTGGGTTATGATTCTTTGACCCGTATTTGATATAATTATTGTTATTTGACTAGATTCTACACACGAGGCAACGAAATTCAAAGGAAAAGGCATCGCGAACGATTCTACGACCGGCTAGAGGTGAGTAGTTTGTGTATATTGTAGCCTGAGGGTTCGAAACCCCGGCTTAGCACATCGTGACGCTAATAGGGCGTGGCTCGCACACCGTGGCAGGTGCGGGATTGATTGTGATTGGGGATTGAGACTTGGTCCATCCCGGAAATGAATAATATGTTGTTAGTGTTGGAAATACACCGTATTTGCTATATTTGTGGGCTGTAAGCCTTGTTTGGGGCCTTGTGCCGATCTGTAGCGTCCTTAGAGGACAATATTTATGTGATAGCTAAAGATTGCTTAAATCACTGATCTCAGTCCTGGGAATTGTAATCACACTTTTGAAATGCTAAGTCACCGGCTTTTACAAACTTAATAAAATTAAAGTATTTTTCATAAATTATGAATTTAGAACTGGAACTAAGGAAAATGAATTGTTTTGTGACTTAATTGCTTATTGTGGACTGAGTATGGGATCGGGCTGCACGCCGCAGTGGTTGATGTGAGGATCGGGCTGCACGCCGCAGCAGTATTGCGCTTGGGCTGTAGGAGCCCCTCCGGAGTCTGTACACACCCCCAGGGAGCGCCGTCGACGTTAAATGGGATCGGGCTACACGCCGTAGCAGTTATGTGCATTGCATTGCATCCGTATTTGTTGAATTACTCTGTGGTAGCCGTATTGTATTGTTGTTGCTAGTTCGTAGGAGATTCGGACTGTAGTGTAGCTTCATATTGTGGTATTTTTGTGGATTTCTTACTGTCAACTACATATATATATTTGTTACTCACCGAGTACTTAGTACTCACCCCTACTCCCTGCACCTTTTGTGTGCAGACTCAGGTACTCAGGAGCAGTAGACGGACATCTCCAGCGTTTACATTGTCACATCGAGTTGCTGAGGTAGCTGCCTACGTTCGCAGAACCTAGCTTCTCCTCTCATTCCAGTTGTTATTTTATATTTTGTATTCAGACTTGAGTACTTCTATATCGTACTCTCTATTTCCTGTTGGGTTTTGTTAGAGGCTCTAGACTTGTGACTCCGGATCTTTGGGAGTGTCAGTACTTTTGTTCAGTATTATTATTATTGGAGTTCTTAAACTCATATATTCTTCTTGGGTTGTCCATTTGGGGACTGGTATGGTACTATAATTAAACTGTTGGTTTGGCTGGCCTAGCTTGATTGTTGGGCGCCATCACGACTGGATTTGGGTCGTGACAAGTAATTTACTCTGTTGTTCCCAAATGCACTTTAACATATCTTCGAGCTTCTTTAGGTCAGCTTTCCTAGGTTCTTTGTTCTTGTTATCCTCACAAGAAAACGTAGAATCATCATAATAAGGGGTTGGGGGAAGATAAGAAATATAAGTACAACCATGAAAGTGACCATCTTGACCACCACACATAGCATATACATTCTACACATAAGATTGAGTTGGTGCACAAAACTCGCTCTCGGGAATATTTTGATAATTTTGCCAATGGTGGTTTTCATCACAACATGCATATGGAGGATTAAAAGTAGAAGTACCAACATCAAAACTTTCATAATTCCATGATGCCATTTTTTAAATATTCAACAAGTAAAACAAAAAAAAGAATAAAAAAATAAAAATAAAAGTTCAAACTTGAAACCTAGTAATATGTACAACTACAACTACACCTTATAAAAAGGACAATGCGGTCGCTGCAAATATAATCTGGTTTACAAGTCCGGAGTCGAATCCCACAGAGAACTAAGGTTTAGCTACATATGTTTACTATCACCAAGAAGACAAGCTTGAACAATCCCTAAATTATAGATATTTAGATTCTTATGTTTAACTAATTAACTAACAAATTAAACTACAAAATTCACAACTAAATATACTAAGGGTTAAAGATAAGATTAATGAGGTCTAGAGTTATGATTTCCTCAATTATCAGAATCCTTCCCGCTATGTCTTCTATAATTTCTGCCTAAGTATCCTCTACTAATCATGAGAACTCTTATTACTATAAATCTCTCCTGAGTAATTAAAAAAATTTACTAGATGCACTCTCCCGAGCTTCGCTAGATGGATTTTAATACAGCTCACTTCAGATTGCACCCAAGGCTTCGTTATCCCTAATCCCACCTTTAAACCCTCGGTTATTGATCCCTCATATACTTTGGGAGTGGTGTTGTTCAACAATTACCTAAATATGCACTTTCTCCTGAGTTATGCATACTAAATAGGCACCGCTAATTGAGAGCTATTCAATCAACCAGAATATAGACGTAGTTGAACAAATAGAGAAAAGCTATGGCTCAATTATAAAAATATAACAAGAATTTATACTACAAAAGGTTCTATCAAAACTCTAGATAACAAATTAGCTATTCATAATTGTATGTAAAACTACAATACTAAAAGTTATAACCAACAATAAAAAATAGGAAGAGGATGAAAAAACTCGTAGAAGAATTCTCTGCCTTGCTCCCAATGTGTTCTTGCCTCCAAGGGTGTTGTCTAACACTAAAGTAGTGTCTCTTGCCTCCTTAGGTCTAATTTGTATCCAGAATATGTCCCCAACTTGTTGCCGGCCTCCTATATTAAACCAATTAGGCATAAAAGTCACAATTACGCACTGATCCTCGTAATATGCCTCATCGAGTCTTCGTTTGTTCTCAACTATCCAATTTGATCCCCGAACATGATCCTGGCTTAATTCCTTGAGCTTTTACTCAGACTTCAAAGCTCCAAATAACTTAAATGCATTCCATAACATCTATATAGCTCGAAATCACACCTGAAAGGCATAAAAGACACAATTAGTGGAAAACACTAGCGATTAAAGCTCAAACTCAATTAAAGTGCAGTAAACTCGAGTGTAATAAGAGACTAAAATACGTAATTATAGCCTATCATTACCTATATCTCTGCATTGTTATTTCTGTATTGAATTGTGGTGGTTGAGTTCGTCACTACATTTCAGTCCAAAGGTTGGATTTATTACTTTTTGAGTTGGTTTTACTCATGCGACATTGTGCACCACATGTGCAGATCCAGGTATTTCTCGTCGCGGTGGTTATAGATTCAAGAGTCAGGATTTCGGAGACTATTGAGGTAGTTACATGGCGTTCGCAGGTCATGACTCTCCCCCATTATCTTTATCTGTATTTAAGTTTTTATTCCTTAGACATTGTAGTAGACAATATTCCGATATAAATGCTCATGTACTCGGTGACACCCCGATTTTGGGATAGATTGTATTGTGTTGCACATTTATTTAAACTCAAAAGGGTTTTTCTTATATATTAATTGCTTAAGTCTTTATTTCTAAAGCTTTTATTGTGTTGAGATGTTGAGTAGTGGTTTGCCTAGTTTCACGATAGGTGCCATCACGACGGTTGATTTGGGTCATGACACACCCCAACCATTGTGATGACCCAAAGGGTCATCACTTGTTTTCTCAATCATTTCGAGCTTCTAAGGCCTTGAAAACCTTATTTATATTTACCTCGATTCGCATGCGCAGTCCGGGCGTGAAGCCAGAATATTTTTATGTTGAAATATATGAAATATATGAAACATTTAAAGAATTTTGATATTAATATTGATATAGTTGACTTTGGTCAACATTTTTCATAGACGAACTCGGACCCGTGATTTGACGATCTCAGAAAATCCGTAGAAAATATATAGAACTCAGGCGTATGCCCTGAATCAAAATCCGAGGTCTAGAACACCGGTAAAAGAATTTTTCTGTTATATTGTTTTCTGAAAATGTTTAAGGAAAATGAATCTGAAATTTGATTAAAAAGTAATGGTATCGGGCTCGTATTTTGGTTCCGACGCCCGGTACAGGTCATATATGTTGTTTAAGCGCTTCCTGTAAAGTTTTGTTGAAAATGGACGTCGTTTGACGTGTTTCGGCCTTAAATTGGAAATTTTGGAAGTTATGAAATTTTGAAAGAATTTTTGTGTTTTAAGGCTCAATTCGTTGATTTTGATGTTACTTTGGCGATTTGATCACGCGAGCAAGTTTGTATGATGTTTTTGAGTTAGTGTACATATTTGGTTTGGAGCACCGAGGGCTCGGGTGAGTTTCAGATAGGTAACGAGATGTTTTAGACTTAGAAAATCTGGTATTTTTGTTGTTTGCTAGTATCTGGTACGTTACTCTATGCGATCGCATAACAGCCCCTGCGATCGCATAGAGTCAATTTTTGTTGCCCATTTTTGTTCTATGCGATCGCAATGGTAGCCCTGCGATATCATAGTATTCTCTGCCCCTTCTATGCGATCGCACAGTATACTTCTAGATCGCATAGAGAAATATTTTGAGGCCCAGAAATCCTTCTATGCGATCGTATACCAATCCCTGCGATCGTATAGAGCAAGTTCAGCCCCCCATTTTTTTTTCTATGCGATCACATTACTGCTTCGCGATCGCATAGAGTAAAATTTTGAGGCCCAAAAATCCTTCTATGCGATCGCATACCAATCCTGCGATCGCATAGAGCAAGTTCAGCCCCCTTTTTTTTTTATGCGATCGCATTACTGCTCCGCGATCGCATAGAGCAATTTTTCTGCACCTTTATTTTCTTCTATGCGATCGCATGACAGGCCCTGCGATCGCATAGAGTAATATTTCGCACAGCCTCATCACTACTTCACTACTTCACTGGGATAGGCCAGACACTTACCATCACATGGGGTCGGTTGTGCTGATACTATACGATGCGCTCTATTTGCGCATATACAGGTTACAGACAGCAGCAGCGGTATAACACGATTGTGGGTATTTCGACCACCGAGACGTCGAGGTAGCCTTGCAAGTGTCCGCAGTTATCTCATGTCTTCGAGATAAATAGTTTATAATTCTTTCAGACGGTTATGTGTATTATTCGTAGAAGTTCGTGAGTATTGTGACACTAGTCTGGGGTAGTGTATCATGTTTGGGTTTTCTGTATCGTATCTAGTAAAATTGGCTAAGTCTTCCGTTAAATTTATTTATTCCGCCGTAATTGCATAATTTTATTTAAAGTTTTAAAAAGAGAGTTGTAACTAATGGAAATGTAAATAAGAATTGGCTTGCATAGCTTCCACTAGCAGGCGTCGTCATGACTCCCAATGGTGGGAAATCCGGGTCGTGACAACCGTAAATAGAAATATTATTAATAATACTTTCTTTTCAACTTATACACAGTAAACTTTTTTTCATTTCAACAAATGAGTATTTTCTTTTTATAGTATAATTATTTTTCCATTTTAACAAAAAAAACACTTTCTTTACATAATGTAGAAAAAGTATTTTATTTTTATATCAATAAAATGATGTAGCAAAAAGTATTTTATTTTATTTCAACAAAATGATGTAGCTAATAAAAAAATATTTTCTCTCATTTCTACAAAATGATGTAGCAAAAAGCATTTTCTTTAATTTCAGTAAAAAGAGTATTTTCTTTCCATGATGTAGAAAAACTATTTTCTTTCATTTTAACAAAATGGTGTGGTAAAAATTTTTTTTTTTTTTATTTTAGAAAAAAGATTATTTTTTTTCATGACGTAGAAAAAATATTTTTTATTTAAAAAAATAGTAATTTATTTTAATGTTGTAGAAATAGTACTTTATTTTTCAAAAAAAAATTAATTTATTTTAGTTATGGAGCACAAATTTCATTGTTGTTTTTGCATTAAAAAAAATTAAAGCATCACATTAGTTCCTTTAGATTTGTGCAAATTTTAACAGAAATTATATTCTTGAAGAATTAGAGTTCTAAATATTTTGGGTAATTGAGGGGTGGGGGCAGTAGTATTGTGACGACCCAAAGGGTCATCACCTGTTTTCTCATCAGTTCCATGCTTTTGAGAACTTGAAAAACTCAATTTCTATCGCCTCGATTTGCGTACGTAGTCCGAACGCGTAGCTGGAAAGTTTTTATATTAAAATATGTGAAATCTATGAATATTTTGAAGAATTTTAATATTAATATGATTAAAGTTGACTTCGGTCAATATTTTTAGTAAACGGATCCAGACTTGAGATTGAACGGTCCCGGAAAGTCTGTAGAAAAATATGGGACTCGGGCATGTGCCCGGATTCGAAATCCGAGCTCTAGAACCTGAGTAAAAGAATATTTTTATTAAATTATTTTTTGAAATTATTAAGGAAAATGGAAATAATAATTTATTAAAAGATTGTGGTATCGATCTCGTATTTGGGTTCTGATGCCCAGTACAAGTCATATATATTGTTCAAGCGCTTCCTATAAAGTTTAGTCGAAATCGGACGTTGTTTGATGTATTTCAGACCTAAATGTCTAAAGTTGGAAGTTTAGGAATTTTGAAATGAAAGTGATGATCTTGAGGCTTGATTCAATAATTTTGATGTCATTTTGGCGATTTGATCGCTCGTGTAAGTTTGTAGGTTGTTATTGAGTTAGTGTGTGTGATTGGTTAGGAGCCCCGAGGGCTCGCGAGTTTTCAGAGGAATGTCTGGGTGGTTTGGAGTTAGAAAATATTGCAGAAAATCTGCTGTTGGCACTCAGTACTTTCCTTCTTCGTGTTCGCGACCTTCAGCTCGCGACCGCGTACCTATAGGCTTCCCCTCATCCGCTGTGACGACCCAAAGGATCATCACTTGTTTTCTCAATAATTTCGAGCTTCTAAGGCCTTGAAAACCTCATTTATAGTTGCCTCGATTTGCATGCGCAGTCCAGGCGCGAAGCTGTAAAATCTTTTATGTTGAAATATGTGAAAAATTTGAAGAATTTTGATTTTAATATTGATATGGTTGACTTTGGTCATCATTTTTGGAAAACGGACCCGGACCCGTGATTTGACGGTCTCAGAAAATCCGTAGAAAAATATGGAACTCGGGCGAATGCCCGAAATTGAAATCCGAGGTCTAGAACTCCGGTAAAAGAATTTTTCTGTTAAAGTGTTTTCTCAAAATCTTAAATGAAAATGAAACTAAAATTTGATTGAA
>JASVEL010008278.1:0-127257 GCA_032618575.1 Nicotiana noctiflora
ACATATCCCTGGCTAAAAGGGAATCAGGTCAATATAGTTCGGGAAGTTTTGGTAGCTGGGACTACCATGATTGCTGTGATCTTGCTGTTACTGCTGTTACTGCTGTTGCTGCTGGCGCCACTACTTAACTGATCCCCTTGTTACATCGTGCTAAACGAAAAATAAGAAGCTAGACTAAGTTACAGTATTGCAAATTACTATCTATCCTTTCAACTGGATTTTGTCATGTTCCTTGCCATCCTGCTGTCTCTGATGTTTCTTCACATGCTTCTTCTCTTCTAACAATTGTTATTTCGGCCTATCTTGATTGCCGAACTCCGACCATTGGTCCCTTCCTTTGTAATCTTCGAACTATTCTCCTTCGAAGTTTGTACCTATCTTTCTGATCCTTGTTGCCTTCCTTTCGATTATATACTTGGATTCACGCTGGGGATTTCCGTTATACGCTACCGCTTTCCTCAACCGACTTCAACAATAAATCGCCACTCCATTCTTCAGGCGGGCTCCCTGACTTCAATTACAACTTCAAAATAAATCGCCACTCCATTCTTCAGGCGGGCTCCCTGACTTCAACTACAACTTCAAAACTAAATCGCCACTCCATTCTTCAGGCGGGCTCCCTGACTTCAATTACAACTTCAAAACTAAATCGCCACTCCATTCTTCAGGCGGGCTCCCTGACTTCAACTACAACTTCAAAACTAAATCGCCACTCCATTCTTCAGGCGGGCTCCCTGACTTCAACTACAACTTCAAAACTAAATCGCCACTCCATTCTTCAGGCGGGCTCCCTGACTTCAACTACAACTCAAAACTAAATCGCCACTCCATTCTTCAGGCGGGCTCCCTGACTTCCACTACAACTTCAAAATAAAATCGCCACTCCATTCTTCGGGCGGGCTCCCTAACTTCAACTACTACTTCAAAAATAAAATCGCCACTCCATTCTTCGGGCGGGCTCCCCGACTTCAACTACTACTTCAAAATAAAATCGCCACTCCATTCTCCAGGCGGGCTCCCCGACTTCAACTACAACTTCAAAACTAAATCGCCACTCCATTCTCCAGGCGGGCTCCCCGACTTTAACTACTACTTCAAAACTAAATCGTCACTCCATTATCCAGGCGGGCTCCCTGACTTTAACTACTACTTCAAAATAAAATTGCCACTTCATTCTTAAGGCGGGCTCCCTGACTTCAGCTACAACTTCAAAAACTAAATCGCCACTCCATTCTCCAGGCGGGCTCCCCGACTTCAACTACTACTTCAAAATAAAATCGCCACTCCATTCTCCAGGCGGGCTCCCTGACTTCAACTACAACTTCAAAACTAAATCGCCACTCCATTCTCCGGGCGGGCTCCCTGACTTCAACTACAACTTCAAAACTAAATCGCCACTCCATTCTTCAGGCGGGCTCCCCGACTTCAACTACAACTTCAAAACTAAATCGCCACTCCATTCTCCGAGCGGGCTCCCTGACTTTAACTACTACTTCAAAACTAAATCGCCACTCCATTCTCCAGGCGGGCTCCCCGACTTCAACTACAACTTCAAAAACTAAATCGCCACTCCATTCTTCCAAGCGGGCTCCCCGACTTCAACTACTACTTCAAAATAAAATCGCCACTCCATTCTCCAGGCGGGCTCCCTGACTTCAACTACAACTTCAAAACTAAATCGCCACTCCATTCTCCAGGCGGGCTCCCTGACTTCAACTACATCTTCTAATTTCATCCCACACTGATCGCCTTCCTTTGTGTTCTGTACTATTTTCTTCTTCCTGCGTCGCCTCTTGGGCCACCTTTTCTTCTGAATTATCTTGTCTTGGAACTGCTTTCCCCCTGGGTCGTGATACTTTTCCTTCGGCTGCTGGAGATATCTTTGAAACGGTTTACTCACCCGCTGGTGATGATGCTGCTGGGTAAGTATTCTTATTTCCTTCACCCCTCATTCTCTCTCGGACTCGCCGGAAGTTGAAACGTCATGGACTGGGGATTATCCTAGCGGGGGACCCCTTTTCCTCTTCCTTCTTCCCATTCTTCCTCTGGGACGCCCACCTCTGCTTCCTTGAAAACTTATGGGATATAACGCTGCTGCGGGAATCTCGAAGTTAGTGCTTCATTCTCCCAACAATTGCCGGGGATGATACCGGCTCAAAGATCACTTCCTTGCATTGTCGGGCCTCTGTCAAAACTATTCTGCTCGGAACGGGTATTTCCCAAAATCTTGTGTTGCTTTCTATCCTTATCTACTGGGTATTTGCTCTCAAGAAAATTTTCGCAACAGGAGAAAATTTTCTGCCCCAGTTTGATAAACTTCTAGGTGGTATGCTTTTCCGCCGACGAACCCTCCTTTCCTGCTTTAAATCAAAGAAAAATTGTTAGTTTCAAAACGCAGTGAGTGGTCGTGCCACTCTTGTTGGGGCCATTTTCTTTTCTCTTTCAGCTGCTTGGCCTCCCTCGAACTTTGGGGACGACGTTGGCGCTTGCTGGGGATGATGCTCTTTCCACAGATGGTTTCTCATCTCTCCCTTTTATTCCAATCTTTGGTTTGATCCGACTATTTTTAGCCGGTGATCTGTTGTGAGAGATCATCTTCCAGACGTGCCACATGTGTCCATCATACTCCATAATTCCCGTGAACTTTCCAATCAACCTGTCGTTCCAATCTTACTATCGGAATGACTTCTGCCTTATTGCCTCGTTCCACGCCTATTCATTTTCATTATACTGCTTTGGGAGACTTGGTAGTAAGCTTTGAAAAATCAATTTTCGAAAACGAAAGAAAAAGAAAAAGAATGCTGACCGCAAATGACAAAAGAAAAGGAAAACTTTTCTGAACTCAAAAAATAGGAAAAACTTATCTGGATGTGTGACTGATCCAATGGTTATGCCGCGCCTTTGAGATTAATCTACCCAGTCTATTCATGTCAATCACTTTCTGATGGCCGTGTTTTGCTAGAAGCACACGAATGTCCCAACCTTGTCTCATGCAGACATCTTGTAACCATCTCGCCTTGTCACCTCATAGTGCCCTTTGAAGGGTTTTCACTAATGAGATTCTCTCATTTCTCTCCATCTCCCGTCGCCTTAGGGTGCCCGTAAAGGTTTTCACCGCAAGACTCTCTCATTTTATTTCTCTCAACTTTCTCCGCCTTAAGGTGCCCGCGAGGGTTTTCACCGTTAAGACTCTCTCATTTTCGCTTTCTTTCCCTGCGGTGGGCTGGGGTATTATCCGTGGAATTTCCTCTAAAAGGGGCCATCCCTTTTCAGCTTGCAAGTCCTAAATTCAGTCGAGGACTCGTAGTTTCACTCGCATGACTTGGCATTTTTCAAGTACTGATCGAGAGGTCTTTTTGGTTCTTACTGTGGTTTCTGCGCGTGAGGCTAAAGAAAAGGGGTTTAACCTCAACGGTTAGCTCATTACAACTTTCGGAATCCACACTATCTTTCAAACGAAACAATGACTTCTGCCCCAGTTTTGTTGCTTGGGGAATCTTTGATTTTTATTTCATTATGACCGAGCCGTGTGGCGCCTATGTATCCTTCTTGAGGAATCAGGTCGAACGTAGTTCAGTTTTTCTTGTGTCTTTTCTTTGTTTCTTTTTCTATCTTGTTACACATCTTCCTTGGTGATTCCGAAAGAGGGTATATGAAAGAATTATTAAGGCTCAAAGGGGGAAACAAAGGTTAAAGTGTTTGAGTAGTAGAAAAATTGCCTCTGTCATTTCATTCTCCGAAAAATGCCAAAATACACACAAACGAAACCAATCGTTGACAAATACAATAAAGAATTACACATAATATCTCTTGACTGCATCGGAATTGATGGCCATATCAGTGCATCTTCCCTCAATATCAGTTAGACATAGCGCGCCGTTGGATAATACCCTAGTCACAACAAACGGTCCCTGCCAATTTGGAGCGAACTTGCCTTTCGCTTCGGCCTGATGTGGTAGATCTCTCTTCAACACATGTTGTCCCACTTCAAATTTCCCGGGACGTACCTTCTTGTTATATGCTCTTGCCATTCTCTTTTGATACAATTGGCCATGACATACTGCTGTCAATCTCTTTTCATCGATCAATCTCAATTGCTCTAATCGGGTTTTGACCCATTCATCATCGTCGATCTCAGCTTCAGCGACAATTCGGAGGGACGGAATCTCAACTTCTGCGGGTATTACCGCTTCAGTCCCGTATACCAACAAGTAAGGAGTTGCACCTACCGAAGTCCGGACGATAGTGCGGTAACCCAACAGCGCAAATGGTAACTTTTCATGCCACTGCCTAGACCCTTCTACCATCTTCCTCAATATCTTCTTTATATTCTTGTTTGCTGCCTCAACCGTACCATTTGCTTTGGGACGATATGGTGTGGAATTTCGGTGTGTAATCTTGAACTCATGACATACCTCTTTCATCAATCCGCTGTTAAGATTTGCACCGTTATCTGTGATGATTATCTTTGGAATTCCAAACCTACAGATGATGTGGGAATGTACGAAGTCCACCACTGCCTTCTTAGTCACGGATTTGAAGGTTTTGGCCTCCACCCACTTGGTAAAGTAATCGATCGTCACCAGAATGAACCTATGACCGTTGGAAGCCGCAGGTTCTATAGGTCCAATAACATCCATACCCCATGCGACAAACGGCCATGATGCTGACATTGTATGCAATTCAGTTGGTGGAGAATGAATCAAATCTCCGTGTATCTGACACCGATGGCATCTTCGCACGAAACTTATACAATCACGCTCCATAGTGAGCCAATAATATCCTGCTCGAAGAATCTTCTTTGCCAATACGTACCCGCTCATGTGTGGTCCACAAACTCTGGAGTGTATATCTGTCATCACTATTGTGGCTTGATTCGCATCTATACATCTTAACAATCCCAAATCCGGGGTTCTTTTGTACAGTACCCCTCCACTAAGGAAAAATCCGTTCGCCAACCGCCGAATAGCTCTCTTTTGATCTCCAGTTGCCTGCTCTGGGTATATTCCTAACCCGAGGTACTCTTTGACATCATGAAACCATGGCTCACCATCCATCTCTTCTTCTATCATATTACAATAAGCATGTTGGTTTCAGACCTGAATATGTAACGGATCGACACGAACCTTGTCCGGGTGATGTAGCATTGACGCCAAAGTAGCCAAACCGTCGGCAACCTCATTATGCATCCTTGGGATGTGTCTGAATTCTACCGACCGGAAATGCTTAGTCAGATCATGCAAACACTGACGATATGGGATAAGCTTTAAATCTCCGGTTTCCCATTCTCCCTGAATCTGATGTACCAGGAGGTCCGAGTCCCCCAAGACCAAGACGTCCTATACATCCATGTCCATCGTTAATCGCAACCCCAAGATACATGCCTCGTACTCAGCCATATTATTGGTACAATGAAAACACAGTTGAGCAGTAACAGGATAATGATGTCCTCTTGCGGAGATGAGCACCGCCCCTACTCCGACTCCTTTGGCGTTCGCCGCTCCGTCAAAGAAAAGCTTCCACCCTGGATCCTCGGTTAATTCCAACCCATCAATTTGTAGTACTTCCTCGTCTGGAAAATACGTCCTCAGAGGTTCGTATCCGTCATCAACAGGATTCTCAGCTAAGTGATCGGCTAGGGCTTGAGCTTTCATAGCCGTCCTTGTCACGTATATGATGTCAAACTCTGTAAGTAATATTTGCCATTTTGCCAACCTCCCTGTAGGCATAGGTTTCTGGAAAATATACTTCAACGGATCTAAACGCGAAATGAGGTAAGTGGTGTAAGAAGACAAATAATGTTTCAACTTTTGGGCTACCCAAGTCAAAGCGCAACATGTCTTTTCTAGATGAGTGTACTTGACCTCGTGGATCGTGAATTTCTTACTGAGGTAGTAAATGGCCCGTTCCTTCCTGCCAGTAAGATCATGCTGCCCCAGTACGCAGCCGAACGAATTCTCCAAAACCGTCAGATAAAGAATCAGGGGTCTACCCGGTTCAGGCGGAACTAGTACGGGTGGATTTGACAGATACCCTTTGATTTGATCAAACGCTTCCTGACATTCTATCGTCCATTCTATCGCAGCGTCTTTCTTCAATAGACGGAATATGGGTTCACAGGTTGTTGTAAGCTGAGCAATAAACCTACTGATGTAATTTAACCTTCCCAATAGACTCATTACCTTTGTTTTATTCTTTAGCGGGGGTAGCTCCTGAATGGACTTGATTTTGGATGGGTCCAACTCAATGCCCCGTCGGCTGACGATGAATTCTAGCAACTTTCCTGATGGAACTCCGAATGCGCATTTGGCCGGATTGAGCTTGATGTCGTATCTTCGAAGTCTTTGAAAGAACTTCCTAAGGTCGGCAACATGGTCTTCTTGACGTCTAGATTTTATGATCACATCATCCACGTACACTTCAATCTCCTTGTGTATCATGTCATGGAATACCGTAGTCATCGCCCTCATGTATGTTGCCCCTACGTTCTTCAAACCGAATGGCATCACCCGGTAGCAATAAGTCCCCCACGGTGTGATAAAAGCCGTCTTTTCTGCGTCCTCTTCATCCATCAAGATCTAATGATATCCCGCATAACAGTCCACAAAGGATCCGATTTCACGTCCAGCGCAATTATCAATCAGGATATGAATATTGGGAAGCGGGAAATTATCCTTAGGACTTGCCTTGTTGAGATTGCGGTAGTCCACGCATACTTTGATCTTTCCGTCTTTCTTCGGCACCGGTACTATGTTAGCCAACCATTCAGGGTATCGAGTGACACGAATGACTTTCGCCTGCAACTGCTTGGTTACTTCCTCTTTGATCTTTACACTCATCTCCGTCTTGAATTTCCGTAGTTTTTGCTTGACGGGAGGATATGCCGGATCAGTGGGTAATTTATGAACCACTAGATCAGTGCTGAGTCCTGGCATGTCGTCGTACGACCATGCGAAAATGTCTTTAAACTCCATGAGTGTTTTGATCAATTCCTCTCTCAAGTTTGGTTCAATATGGACACTTATCCTGGTTTCTTTGACGTCATCTGTGCTCCCCAGATTAACGGCCTCAGTATCATTTAAATTTGGTTCGGGTTTTTCCTCGAAGTGACTTAATTCTTCACCGATTTCTTCTACGGCTTCATCATCGCCGTACTCTGACTCACTCTCGTCACTTCTTATTTCATGCGTTATTATTTCCAAACCCGATTGACTTTCTAGACCGGGTTGATTAATCTTTAAGCACGCCATATCATTAAGATCAGTTGAAAGAAGGCTGTTCAGAAAAGTAAAAAGAAGGAAAATAAACAAAATTAGACGCGAAGGGAACAAAATTTCATTAATGGGAACAGTACAAGGAAAAACAAACTTGCAAACTCAAATCGAAATGAACTAAAACAAACGGATTTTACTCCGGGGACAACCCCCAACACAAAATTTCGAAAGAAAACAATCCAAAACAAACTACCAAGACTCCTTCCGGACAGGGAGAGGAGTAGCCTTCCAATTATTCAGTTTTGCTTTTGGTCCCACAAACTGTATCTCGGCATGGCTGGATCCTTCACCATCCTCGAGCATACATACATCCGCGAATAGGTCCTCGAACTTTCTTAAGAACTCTTCGTCTGGCCTAACCATAGGACCGGGAATCTTTGTCGTCGGATGTCCTCTTACTCCAGACCTGACGAAAGATTGGGAAAGGCGTGGAACGGGCTTCGGGAGCACCCATGTCTTCTGCTTACTCCTCTTGGCTCGCCGGATGTCCTCTGATGTTGGCTTGAATCCCAAACCGAAGGTTCCCAAGTTTTCGACCATAGAGACCGGTTGTACGATTCCTTGCAGAGATGCACCTAGACCTTTGCTGGGTATGAAACCATGTCTCAACATTTCATGAGCCACCATAACATCTGCAGTAATTATTCTATCATGGGGAATGCATTCCCCTTCCGGAACTCGGTGGGCGGATACCATATCACAGATCTGGTATACCCATGGCCCAACATCTTCTTCCGTCTCAACAAAAGGGACGATGGTGCCTGGCTGTAGATCATTCTCTCCATGGACGACGATCTCCTGTTGGTCCCACTCAAACTTGACGAGTTGGTGTAGGCTGGATGGAACTGCTTTTGTGGCATGGATCCACGGTCGCCCTATCAGAAGGTTATATGATACTACCATGTCCAGCACCTGGAATTCCATAGTGAACTCCACTGGCCCAATTGTCAAGATTAATACTATGTCCCCGACCGACGCCTTGCCTGCTCCATCAAACCCTCGAACGCATATGTTGTTCTTGCGTATCCTGTCGATGTCCACTTTTAACTTGTCCAGTATAGAGAGAGGAAAGATGTTAGCACTAGATCCATTATCGATAAGGACTTTGGTAACCGCCGAATCCTCACACTTTACCGTAAGATATAAAGCCTTGTTGTGCTCGGTGCCTTCCTCGGGCAACTCATCATCGGTGAAGGTGATCCGATTCGCTTCGAAGATCCTATTGGTGATCTTCTCCAAATGACTCACTGAGATTTTATCAGGTACGTGGGCCTCATTCAAAACTTTCATCAAAGCTTGCCGATGTTCTTCGGAATGTATCAGCAAGGATAGCAATGATATTTGCGCATGCGTTTTCTTCAGCTGCTCTAAGACAGAATAGTCATGCAGCTTCATCTTTTTCAGGAATTATTCTGCCTCTTCGTCAGTTACCGGCTTTTTCAATGTTGCCGGAGTGATCTTTCTTAATTCCGCAGGGGCAAAACATCTCCCCGAGCGGGTCAATCCTTGCGCTTCGCAAACTTCCTCTTTCACTTCCTTTCCTTTGTAGGTTGTTGTGATCCGAGCATAATTCCATGGAATAGCTCTGCTATCAGTTATTGGCAACTGTATTGCTGGCTTGATGATGAAAGGATCCATTCGAACGCCTGCTACCGTCAAGACGGGCTTGGTTGCCGCCCCTGGTACAACTATTTTTGCTTCCCCCGGCCTCACCGGTACTCCGCTCACACTTCCCTTTCCTGCTTCTGACCCTCTCGGTATGTCCTTCTTGCAAATAGATGACTCATCAAGGCTCGGCCCCTTTCTCATTCCTACCCCGCTAGACTTGATCATCATTACAGTCTGAAAGGCTTTCTCCTTTCCTTCTTCTACCCGTACCAACTCGATCATGTTGGTCTCACGATGAGTTGGAAGTGGATTTTGGTTGATGTTGGGCTCTGTTGGAGTCTGGACCTCAATCCTGCGAGTGTCGATGAGCTCCTGGATGGCTGTTTTCAACCTCCAACACTTTTTCGTGTCGTGTCCCGGACATCCCGAGCAGTATGCACAATTTACTGAGTGGTCCAGATTCTTTGGAAGAGGGTTTGGCAGATTAGCTTCAACCGGATTTAGCAACCCTACTTGCTTCAAACGGTGGAACAAGCTGGTGTAAGACTCCCCCAAGGGAGTGAAAGTCTTTGGCCTTGGCGCCCTGTCACTCTTGAATGCTTGGTTCGAACGAAAACTCGCGCCCGAGGGGTTTCTGTAAGCTCTTGGGGGTGGATAATTGTTCTGCGGGTTTGGTGCACGCCATGGTGCATGGACGGGAGGTGTGGCATATGGCTGGGCGTGATGGACAGTAAAATGGGGATCAGGTGCTGGATAGTAATGTTGCGGGTGGTTATATGGATTGTGGAAGTAATTTTGGTGGTGAGGCTGGGGCGGGCTATATTGGGGTGCGGGGCCTCTGTTTCTGAACCATGTCCCGGACTCGACTGCCGCGACTTCCTCTTTCCTCTTTTTCCCAAGTACTCCTCCAGTACCACTTTGGATAGCCTGAGTGGTGGCCTTCAATGCTGAATAGCTCATGATCTTGTTGGTTTTCAAGCCTTCCTCGATCATAGCCCCCATCTTTATCACCTCAGTGAATGACTTTCCCACGGACGTCACCAGATGTCCGAAATAGGTTGGCTCCAGTGTTTGCAAGAAGTAATCCACCATCTCGTTCTCTCTCATAGGCGGATCTACCCTTGCTGCCTGTTCCCTCCAGCGGAAACCAAATTCTCTGAAACTTTCGGCGGGTTTCTTTTCTAACTTGAGCAATGACAAGTGGTCTGGGACTATTTCAAGATTGTACTGGAACTGGCTAATGAATGCCTGAGCTAAATCATCCCACATAAACCATCTGCTAGGATCCTACCTAGTGTACCACTCCAATGCAGATCCCCCCAAACTCTGACCGAAGTAAGCTATCAGAATCTCGTCCCGTCCTCCGGCTCCTTGCATTTTACTACAAAACCCTCGGAGGTGGGCTACAGGATCACCATGCCCCTCGTATAGGTCAAACTTGGTCATTTTGAACCCGGCCAGCAACTGGACATCTGGGAATGGACACAGATCCTTGTAAGCGACACTGACCTGGTTGCCCAAACCGTGCATGTTCCTGAAGGACTGCTCCAGGCTTTTAACTTTTCTAATAACTTCCTCATGTTCCGAACTTTGGAAGTGCTTTTCCGGTTCTGCCGGATTATCCCAGTGAGGGGTGTGTGATTGCGGTTCGGGAGCCCTAAAAGTAGGCTCGGGAGGATAGTAAGAGTTGTCATGGATCTGAACATGCGGCTCGCCGGACGGCCTTTGTAGAGTAGCAGGTGGAGGTGCCACAAAAACAGGGGTGACTGGAGGAGGATTTGGTTTGGCTGGTGGAGCGTGGGTGGCATACGGGTTTTCCCCCTGAAAGTATGGATAGATCGGGGCGCTTGTCGAAGGATCGATGGGTGGATGTTCTGGAGCTGAGGCGAGAGTAGGGAGGTTTAGTGAGGACTGTCCCCTAGCCCAGGCTAGGTGCATCTCTGTTATCTGATGTCTCAACCGATCTACCTCTTCTTTCATGATCTGTATCTCTGATTTCTCTTCCTCGAGACTTTTACCGGAGCTGGACATACTTGCTGGAATTGGCCCTTTAGATCTAGTACGGTAATGGTGGTCGGCCAGTATATTCTGTCAAACCAACTGCTAAACTTTTCTGGATTGCAACAAACTTTGTTAGTTTACTGAATTTAACAGGCATGTTATCGCACGTTGGGATGCAATGCACCTAATCAATTAACCCTTTCTATATGTTCTTATCGCATGCGTCGTTCCAGCCTTTCTCTTTTTCTCTTCTTTTTTTTTTTTTTTTTCTTTTTCAATTATCCTTGAAAGCCTTATCGTTATTAACCTTCGTATTCTTTTCCTTTCTTTTTAGTGGTGGTCGAATCTTATGTGGATTGCCTATGTATCACGTCCCCGCGTGAATCAGACCGAGCGTAGTTCTGGTAACAAGATTGTGGCAAAATTCAGTAACTTTTATATCAAATAAAACCTTAAAGTTACAAAACACGTCTTACAACAATCAGCAAAATAAAAGAAATGCTTGACTCGAGAATGTAAAATAAAAATGCCAACTAGCTTGACCCAATATTTCAAAAATACATTTTTAATCAAAATCTAATGCTCTAAAATTCCTGGGGGCCCGCGAGGCATCATTCGGCCTTGCCGCGGGCCTTGGTGTGAGGTCCTTGTGTAGTCCCCTTAATTCTCTCATGATCTGATGAACATAGCCCATAACTGAAGCAAAATGGTCGGTGCGGGGCATTTGTTCACAAGCTAGGCACTTCATGGTGACATAATGCCCGATTTCTCCAATTTTGTCCTTGATCATGTTCCTTTCTCTGAGTAGCCGTTCTATCTGCTGGTTTTTCGCCCCTAATCTTTGAGCATTGTTGGTGACTTGGTCTAGGAGCCTATCCACTTGTTCTTGCAGTCGGGCCATCAAATTGTGACAACGGTCGAGGTCTGTTCTAGCATCTCGGGCTTGCTTGAAAACCCGCTCCCTGAGGATAACATTTGCCTCCCTTAGACTAGTGATGGTCTCGGTGTAATCTTCTTCCACCCGTTGTAGGTGAAGTGCATGTTGATGTGCCTCCTTTTTCCAGCTAGCACGGATCCTCATTGTTTGGGCCTTCGACTCTTCCAATTCTCTTTGGACATCGGCAACTTGGCTTCTCAAACCCTTTATCAATTTTTCGTCTGCTCGACTCCTCAATTGTCTGTCAGCATCCCTTTTCATTTGCTGGATTTGAGCTCTCAAAAAGTCATTTTCTTGTGCCAACTTCTTTTTATCTCCTTCGTTGGCGGCGGCTTGCATATCCATTTCAAATTGGAGCTTCTGGGTCCGTTGCTCTATTCTGCTAATCTTTGTTCTATAAGCTTCTTCTCTGGCCAACCAGTCCCACAGTTCTTGTGACGCTCCAGCAAACTCCCTGAGGTGGGGCCTTTTTGTGGGCCTTTGATGCTCCAATTCTCTGCTATACCATGCAGGGTATTCCGACGATACTTCACCCCGGGCTCGATCTCGCACTCGAGTGTCTATCTTCAATGTTTGACATTCACTCCAAATCTTTCGGACCAACGCTTCAGGGAACTGTCCTCCCGGTCCAATTTCAACCACATGTGGGCCGAGGTCTTCTTCTTTTGGGATTATTTGGCATCGTCCCAACTGTCTCAATACTCGACCTGGTGCGTAGGGCTGGATGTTGTTGAGGCCCATTAGCAACAAATATGATTCCGTGGCCGATGCATATATGACTTCTTCCACGGGTAGCCAGCCGAATGTCCATTCTATCTTGCTGGCTGGAATCAAACGCAAAAGTCATATTCATCCGCTAATCCCTTCTGGAAAATCATGTCCCTCGACCCTCGTAGGGAATTCTTCTACACAGGTTTTCTCCGATGAACCATACCTCATAAACTGCGGATGATGACATAAGTGATCGATCATCCACATTTGGAGCAATACATTGCAAGCTTCAAAGAAAGTCCCTCCAGCTTTGCAGATAGTGAGTGCACGAGAGATATCCGATATTATCATGGGAGCCAAAGTACTGTTGTTCTGTTTCATCAGAGTGCTGACGACCCCTGCCACTTGTATGTTGATATTCCCGTCTTTTCTAGGAAATATTAATGAACCCAGGAAAGCTATCATAAAGGCGATGCGTCTATGCTCCTCCCATTTTAACTGGTTTTGTCCACTGCAGATTTTGCTTTTGTGTTCGCTGAAACCTCCGTGATGACCATATTTATCATAGAGAAATGCTAAAGTGCAGAACCCTTTTGATAAGTCTGGGTTGTGTACAGTTCTGCGGATTTTCACAGTATCCAAAAACCTATGTACTGTCACTACCCTCGGCGCAATGAGATATTGTTCCCTCATATAGACTTTTGGTCTTCCGATATACCCGGCCAATTCTTCTAATGTTGGTGTGAGTTCAAAGTCTGAAAAGTGGAACACATTGTGTGCTGGATCCCAGAAAGAGATCAAGGCTCGTATGATGTCTCCTCTCGGGGAATATTTAGTAGCCCCACTAGATCTCCCAGGTACAGCTTAACTGTGTCTTGTCCTTGCTCGCCCAAGTCGCTCTACCACCTATGCAAACTTAAGGGGACCTTGTTTATGATAGCTTCGGTTGTATTCTGACTCGTGCTCATTCTGCACATTTATTAAGGTAATTTTTAGATGAAAGAGAAATCTTTATTTGACCCAAAACTATCTTTTTCTTAAAAAAAACGAAACGGGCCACAGGAATTGACTGGTCAAAATATTAAGACTGATGAAAAGGTGGTCGTCGAAAACTTATTTTGAGATAAAGGGAAGTTGGACCCGTTAAAGGCTGCCTACGTATCTCACACCTGGTGAGAATCAAACCCGCGTAGTTCGGTCCGTCAAAACAACTATTTTAAAGAAAACACATTTTGTCAAGAAAACCATTTTGTTGGCAAAGTCAATCTTCTGCCGTTTTTTATCGGCAAACTAAATTTATTGACTTGTTGGTAAGACATATTTTTTGTATTTTCTGAAAAATATTTATTTCCCCGTACTATTTCCTTTTTTTTTCTTTTTTTTTTCCGCTTTTCTTTAGTATTTAAAAGAACCCGGTCAGCATGCCAGTCTAAATAAATGCTCACAACAAATATGATATGGCAAGATGGTCTTTCATTTCGGGTTGCCTGTCCTAGACGGACCCAACCCCTGTGTTGAGTCCCCTAAGTCGGATATGATGCAAATAAACGTCCTAAATCTAGGCTCAATATCCTGATGCTTTTCAATGGTACTAGACCGTGTACCCGAGCGGACAACTCGGATTTGAGGAGGGAGCTACGTACCGGGGACCCGCGGGATCGTCCGGCTTTGTAACTTATCCTGCCTCTTTTCTTATTTTGGTATTGACACTAACAGAAAGGGGAGTCTTAACCAGTAAGCACATCCCCGGGGTAAGAAGAGACGGGTTTTCGGCACAGTTTTGTACACAGTTCACGCAATATCAAAGCGGTAAACATATAGCAATTTGTATATACAGTGCAACTAGTATCAAAGCTGTAGACATGTAGCACATTAATTAAACATGTAATAAAATCAGATATAGACAAAACAACAATTTAACTGAGCTCGAATTCTTAGACCCCGAACCGAAGTTCAGAGGAGATTTCCCCAGTAGAGTCGCCAGAGCTGTCACACCTCCTTTTTACCGCGCCCGCGAGGGCACGGGGAGTTTTTTCAATTAAAGGACAATCGAGACGGGATCAATTTATTAAATTCAGAGTCGCCACTTGGGGAAATAATGGTGTCCCAAGTCACCGGTTTGATCCCGAATCGAGGAAATTTATGACTTTGTAATATAGTCTGCGAAACTAGAAAAAACTGGATAAGGAACTCTGTTAACCCGGGAGAAGGTGTTAGGCACTCCCGGATTCCGTGGTTTTAGCACGGTCGCTCAACTGCACTTTTTGCTTTTATCTGATTTCTTGTATATTTTAACTATGTATTTTTAATGCTCCGCTTTTATTTTTAGGAGAATTGCGACGTCACGAAAATACATTTCGAGTCACACCGCAACCAGTACGCCTGTGACTTTAATGTATTTCAGTTTCGCCGAGAGTAAGAGTTGGGTCACATAAATGCGCACCCGTATTTAGGAAAGTAATTTATTTATAAAATCGCGCCTAAAGAGTCTATCGTCCTTATTGTCTTTGGGAAAGGAGTGTGAAATTCACTAAACGGTCCTTCCAAGTCTAAGTTTTTTTTTTTTTTAACAACTAATTTGAGGGCCCCGCAATTGTGTATTTTTCGTTGGCGAGGCTCGTCTCGTTATTATTTAAAGTCATACCTAGCATAACTAAATTTTTTGTTGCTTTGTTTTTATATCAAAAGGAAAGAAAGTCCTAATAAATGTTACTAAGAAAAAATTACTTTAGTTTACCAATTAAGCATTCACCGGCTTAGTACCGTTTTAACCTATTGTCACGCCTCGAGTTCTAAGAATAAACAAGATTACTTAAATGAGGGCCATGCATTTATCATTTTTTATTTAAAGGTAAATCTTTAAAGTAAGCTATGTTTTGTTTCTTTATTTTTTGTCTCTAATAATAAAAGAAATCCTAATTAATCAACATTACCTAATAATGTTATGTTTGAGCCCATGAACTCATAAGATTACTTTAATTATTTTTGGGCTTGCAAGTAGCCTGTAAATTTAATTCCAAGGCGAAAGGGCAGATATATCATAGTTTGGGCCTAAATTCTAAGCTTCTGGTAGAATATGCTAAAGGAAGGTTCGTATGATTGCAGAATCGAACAAACTAGACCCAGTGTTAATGTAAACTAGTCCTAATACCTTCATTAATTAAAACAAGGCAAATAATACGCCATTATACCAATTAACAGAACGTTGACCATTCAAATTCTAGATTAAAGTTCAGATCATTTGATTCTACCGATATTCATGAACAAATCAATTTTTTCCAATTGTTTTCTTGGGAATACACGTTTAACTATTAGTAATGGGACAATAGCATAATTATACCTACTTTTGTGATTATTTACAGTTCGTATACCCAAAGGCCTGGCTTCTAATTCATTTACTTTTTTTTAAACTTGGAGTTATTCTGAAACAAAATTAAAGGAAAGGAATTAACAAATTATTTTTTAACTTTTCCTTTACATGCTATATCAACAGGAATCTAAATCTAGGAATATATTTGTCCTAAAAGATCGTAAGTGTTTCGAACATGTTAAGAATGATCAAATACTAATAAAGTTCAAACATTCTGAAAGTCTAGATATAGTTTAAATTTATACAGTCCATGATTCATACACGTGCAAATGAGAATAAAGCTACATTAATCTAATACACTTAGCATTTATTCGATTGTCAATACACAACAATCCAAACGGGCAGTGTTCGAGGAGCCAAGGAATGGGCATTTTTGTTTCCATTTTTCACTTCATGTGCACCAACATAACATGAGAGAAGGAAATACCTGGAAATTGACAAAGTAGAAGACTAGGGATCAGCTATGCAGTGAAGCAACAGTAGTAGTAAACAGCAGCAACAAACACAACAACAAACCAGTAGTAGTCCAAACCACCACACTCAGTGAACCAGATACAACACTCAGCAACAAATGACCTAGAAATAATCAGACACTACCACATTCAGCGAGCCAGACATAACACTCAGCAACAAACGAACCAGAGACGATCAAATACCACCACACTCAGTGAACCAGCAGCCAAACTTTGACACCAAACAGCAAACAATGAAACAGTGACCAAAAATCAAATGGCCAAAGAAAAAAACTCTCCCTATGTTTCCTTTAATATCTTTCTGTGTATCCCCTATGTGTATGTTTTGAATACCAAAAAATGAATCCTCGGAAAAACCTCACAGGCAGACTTATAGAATAACAGAAAACAAGGAAATACTAAGTTCAATAGAACAATAGTTGTTTTCAATCTTTTCTCTCACTGTATTTCCTAGAGTATTTCTCCAAAAATGCTCTCTATCACTCTTCTTTGCTCTCCAGGTATGACCCTCCTCTTAAAGTCTGCATATCACTGTATTTATATTTGAACCCCTCCCCACCCTGGATGGCCAGAAAACTCCACTCAACCCTTGCCCATCCCTGCTCTGCCAGCCCATTATCCCCTCTGTTTTCCCACTTAAACTTGTTTAAACATGGGGTTTTATGTTTAAAATTCCCTAAGTGCAGAGCCTGGTGGGATGCCCTGCTGTAATAGCAGGTTCCACTAGTTTAATTCATGGGCAAAGTAGTTTTAAAACTTAAAGAATGTTAATTCTGTTAATCTTTACTTTAAAATTAGCAAACTCCAGATTCTAATCCAACTGCAGTCCTAAGGTGCTCTAATACTTCAGTGGTCACACCCTTTGATCTTAACCAACAGCAACTATATCCAATTCAATCTTAATTACCCAAACAGTTCGAAAGAAAGGACCTCTCGATTCAACAGTGATTGGTAATGTCCAATTCTGCCCTAAAAAATGCTAATAAACCAGGCCTACGAGACTAATCGACCACATTGATTAGTCGATGACAAAATACATAATTGATAATAAATGAGCGACCTACAGTTTGATTCCATATGCTTTAAGCAGAGACAAAGAACCAATCAAATATGAATTAAATGCTTAACGACCTCAATCGAAACGAATAACTATCCTATAACAAGCACATTCGAACAAATAACAGAATACAAATCGACCAAATAAAAGGTCTTTGGAGATGAAGAACAAAACAAAAAACTAAAAGCACGAGGATAACATTCAATTGATTAACAAACGGAATATGAAGAAATAAAAAAAGAAATACCATAAGAGAAGACCAAATCCGCACTTGAACGGACCCCGGACCCGTCTTGGGTTCAATTCGAACTTTGGCTTCAACTCGAACTTGGATTCTTCGTTTTTGAGGCCAATGGACCTTAATTGAGATGTTTTCAACAATGAAAACATCCCAATTAAGGTCTATTAGACCTCAATTAGGCAGGAAATCGAAGTCTAGGGTTCATGGCCGAGATTTGGGGCTCGACCAGTTCTGGCAAGATTCGAGCCAAACCAGGGCCGGCGGGGGTATGAGGGAGGTGAGGGGAAGCTATGGTGTGACTTTGGTGAGGTTTGGCGTGGTTTGGGTTCTAACTCGAATCTTCGATTGAAGATTCGAGACGTTTGGTGGTGATTCGAGGTTAATGGAGGATGGATTCGTATAGATGGGGACTAGGAGGCTCTACGGTGTTAATTTGGTTGGGATTGGCCTACCGGAACCGCCGCGAGGCGATTTCCGGTAGGCGGAGGGCGGCGGAGGCACGGCGGAGGTTAATCGTCTCTGTGAGAGACGAAGACAGGTCTGGGGGAAATGAGACGGGTATGGGGGTATTGGGGCTTCCTTAGTGTGTTTAAAATTAGAGTTTTAATCTCGGCCGTCGGATCAAACTTGATCAACGGCCTAGATTATTTTTTAAACATCAAACGACGTCGTTTGATTAAGTTAGGGTCTGAGTATATTCGGGAATTGATTGATTAATCTGGGCCGTTGGATAATAAAATCCAACGGTCCAGATCAACGGGGCCATTTGGGGTTGGGCAGATCGGGTAAGGGATTGGGTTTGTGTAATGAATTACATTGGGCCTGGTCTTCAATTGGCCCAATCCGGATTTTTAACTCTTTATTTGATTTTGTTTTCTTCATTTTGTTTTTTCCTAAATTAATAAAAATGTAAACCGAAATCCTAATGCAAAAAATTATAAAAATAATCCTAATTAATTCACCAATAACAAATTGATGCTTAATAAAATTATCACACGTTATAAAATAACAAATTAAAATAAAATTACACAATTGGACCTTAAATGGTAAAAAACATGCAAAAGGTATATATATTTTTGTCATTTTTCATTTTCATAAAACAAACTTAATTACTCTTAATTGCAAACTTGCATTTCATGTACAAATGCAGTATATTTTTGTATTTTTTTATTTATTTAAACACGGACACGCAAACGTAAACAATAAGAGAAAATTAACATAAAATCCACAAAAAATTGCATACAACACAGAAGTATTTTATTTTGAATTTTTTAGGAGTAATTCGTGCGAGGCAAAAATCACGTGCTCACAATTACAACTCACTATTACGAGCCACAACCTTCACCAACTCATCATCAATCTTCCCCAGCCCGGCCACCATACGCTTCAATTGTACCTCCCTCTGTTCGAGGCCTTCCCGAAACACCCAAAATTTGGGGTCCTGTTGGTAAAGGTCCACCACTACCTGATGCTTGGAGCGACACCTCTTATACTTATTTACTATTTATTGAAAATTGTCACTTTCCTCTGCTCATGACGCCTCCTCTTCACCTCCAAAACAAGGATCCGAGGAGAAAACATGAGTTAGTACACATCAAAGTCAACCTCGCAACACGCGAAAGAACATAAATTTACTTGTAATGCCATGCCGGTGACCCTCCGAGATAACTCTGCATCATTAAAAGCTCTCAGCATTTTGCGCTCGAGGTCTGCACATAACAAAGTCATCTCTAACGCCGCTTGCTCACTGTGTTGTAATAAATTATAAGCCCCCGAAATCACGATTCGGCGGTCGGACCCGTCCGTCCTTCTGTCAGCCTATCCATATCTTCTTGAGAGATCTCAGGGTCCGATCCCTTAGCATCCCCGCCAGTGATAGATGTCGAGCCACCCTCAACAACACGAACTGAGCTGGCACCGGCAGTAGCACTCGCTCGATGGGCTAGCTTCCCCGAACGAATGACATCAACTATGAAGATAGGTTTGGGCGTTTGACGAGGCACGTTACTCCTTTCATCCCAGTCGCCACCGCCTTGCCCATTTCAAGCCTCCGTCTTTTTCTCTCCTCAGGCTCATCACCCTCAGAAGGCTAATCCGCAGGCTGCAGAGATGATATTGATGGCGTCACCTCATTCGTAGCCACCTTCATAGGCGTAACCTCTTGTAAAGGAACTATGGGCACACCCTCCTTGACGGATGCACAAAGCATCTCCTGAACATCCAGGCCGATATCCGATCGAGCGGAGGTAGATACCGTTGCCTTCTTCTTATGAACGTTTTGAACTATCAACACGAATAGTTCAATTGATGAAGTTTTATGGAAACGACTCACTAAAAAGTCAAAATCACCTAGGCCCATGGGGCCGTGGCGCTGAAGAAATTCGAACCATGTGCTGGTTTCTTCTACCTAAGGCAGCAGACCGGCTACCCACTGTTTGATATCAGTAATGAATCAGGGTACGTGAGCCATTGTTGCAAAATAAAAAAATTATAACGATGATACAACTAGAACCACTGAGTTCACGTATGATAAAAAATTCAACGGATGGAAATGCTTACGTTTCGAGTTCCACCACTCTAGGAACCCGGCAGGGTTAGACACCAGGTGCTCCGTTTAATAATGAAATACCTACGCCAATAGCTGTGGTTAGCCTTATCATCGGTCTTGACAACCAGCCCCTTCGAGCCATGACTCTTCAAATGCAACATGGACCCCTTAGATAGCTGGCGCTGAATAACTGCCAAAGGTGATGGACATAGATCTCGTACCTAGCCAGCTATGCGTATGTAGACATTATCCTACATACTTTTAAGGTGTATGTAGTAAGTTTAGATGGACACATGTTGTAAAAGAGTCAAAGCGCATCCGCCAAAGGGAGGATGGGAAGACCATAACCGATCAAAAAGGGATACTCATAAAACGCGTAATATCCCAATATGTGGATGTTCGCATAATCCGTTCCTGCTGAGATTATCTCCACATGAGCAGGTATGACGAACAACGTGCGAAGACCATCTAAGTCATCCTGGACTAACTCATACTTCTCCCAGGGTTGCGCGGGGGAGTCCTTTTGGAAGTCACTCCTAACAAGAACTTGCTTCGATAGTACATTGTCCACGGAAAGAGGGGTGAGGTCCTATTCCCCTTTTCCCTTATTGCCGTCGGATGGAGGCAGTACATCGGATGGCACGTTGTCACGAGCCTCTGAATTATTGTCCCGTCGGGATTTTACCATAATTTTCATTTAAAGAGCGGTGTACGATACTACAAAAAATGTTATTTTTGAGAAACAATAGGGTTTCAAAGAATGGGTGCTTTCTTAGAAGGTCAGAAAATGTTTGCAAATGATCGAAAGTTGGATCAAGTTAAATCCTTTCCCTATTTATAGGGTTGGGTAGCGTTGAAATCGAAGAGGCGGGGTTCAAACAGGCGTGGGAAACCAAGCACCAGAAAGCCTTTTGCACTTCCTCGAGAATACGCGTAATGATGATGCATATGTGTGATGACGTCACTCTAAGAAAGGGATCGCGCATCAGCGTCTCAATAAATTCAAATGTTCACTCCCGTTCATGTTGCCGTCTTCAAGCATGGTCATATTCTCCCAAACACAAGGTTCATGGTTCCGTCCATCAGCGACACACCTCGATGCGTCACCGACGAACGGAAGGACTATCTGTATAGGGTCAAATTCTGCCCACTAAGTCTCCACGCTGGTAGGAACGACCAACAAATACACGCTAACCGGAGTAAGTGTACGACCTAAGAATGTCGGGGTGAAACGTATCATCGGTCTTGTCATCACCTCAAAAGAACACGACCAATCTCTGTATTATTTTATTATTTCAAGGAGGGTCTCCTATTATATAAAGGAGGATCCCATTGTATAATAGGCATCAAATGAGATATGAACTAGTTCCTTCTCCTTCTCTCTCTCTCTCTCTCCCTATCTCTTGAATATCCAAATTATTGAAGCAACAACAAACATAATACATATCTATAGGTCTCATTATCTTCGATTACGATTTACCCTTGATTCATTTTAATTGTTTTCGCTTATAAAGTAATTAGTATCTTTTGAGCCAAACAAGAGCTAGACTAGCTCGTGTTTCGCCATAGAATATGCGATTTTTTAATTTTATTTTTAAATATTTATTTGTTTATAGATTTGAATCATTTTTAGCTTATTTTAAAAACAAAAATTTCAAATCCCAAAATAGCTCTAGGGTAGTTTTTAAAGTTTTCTACTCACAAAATGTCAAATTCTTTTCAAGTACAATGCATGTCCAAACACAATTTCTACTGTCAAAACTATTTATCATCTCATCTTCAAAAACTCATTTTCCATTTTAACCAAATTTATGTAGAAACGCTAGGCGTTAGATAAGGTGTTCGTCGGGTAGTACGGTACGGTATTTAGACATTTCAGTTCGGTATATCCGGTATTCGATAATGCAATATCTATACCGTATCTAATTAAATACGTATAGTTCCGTTTTTTCCTTTCGGGTTCGGTTTATTCGGTTTGGTAACTTCGATTTATTCGGTTTGAATACTAACTAGTGCATAGAGTCATAGAATGTAATATTCTGAATTAAAGTACTCAAAAGTACAAAACTAAATATATTCGTTGATAAAACTTTTGTCCAAAACTAGCAAATATCAACTTAGAGAGAGAAAACTGAACATAAAAGAATAAATTCGATCATTAGAAATGTCTTGTATTACCTAGAGTTAATTGATGAACTTAGACAATAAAGAAAGTAAAATTTTAGATTTTTATATTTATGTTATAATTAATAATATGTGTATTGTGTAATATAATATATATTTCGGTACGGTACCAGTATTTCGGTGTTTCATTTTAAAATACCATACCCAATACCAGTATTTTTAAAAACTTAAACCAAATAACATACCGAATACCAAAATATCGAATACCAAACACTAAAATTTTCGATTTCGGTATGGTAATTCGGTATTTAGCAAATTATGCACAGCCTTAGCGCTTGCTAGGGTTGTTCATGGTTCGGTTTGGATCTGTTTTTCCTTAAAAAGAAACCAAACCAAGTAAGTCGATTTTTCAAATATTAGAACCAAACCAAACCAATTAAGTCAATTTTTTTCGATTCGGTTTATGTTGTTTTTTCAGTTTTTTCCGGTTATTTGTCGTTTTTTTCTTAAATATAAGACATGCACTACCAAACACATATTCTAGCGAACATATTTTTATCACAACACTATCAAATCAATTGCCATTTGAGAAATCTATTATTTACTAAAATATGTCGATGATAATTGAACCAAATAATCATGAATAATTTAATGACTCAATTAAAAAATATTTTTTTAACATTAAACAGATTATTATACTTAACAAAAGAAACAACCAATCAAACTAAAATATAAAGGTAAAAAACTGCACGAAAAGTGCAAACGATTAACATTCACCATAAATATTTTGAAACTTTGTATAAAATATATATATATATATATATATAGGTGTAATAATTAATTTGAAATAGCTACTCCTATAGTCGGTTTGGTTTGGTTTTTTTCTGTTATTTTTTTATTAAAACCAAAACCAAACCAAGTTTGATCGGTTTTTAAAATTCAAAACCAAAAACAAACCAAACCAAACCAAAAAGTATCGATTTTTTGGTTGGTCTGGTTTGGTTTTCGGTTTAGATCGATTTTTCGGATTTTCATGAACAACCGTAGCGCTAGTGTGTTGCATATTTGAGAAACTTGGAAGACCGTGACTGTTACATCTTATATATCAGGGGCCATTTTGAACGAAGTTCCAAAAACAAGAGGCTAATTTGGGGGTTTCCTCGAGCTCTGTTGGGTACATAGAATTACTTTTATTTTTTGTCCAGTGCCGTACGAATTGGGAGTCTAATATATATCTTCCTACTCACGAAAAACCTTTCTTAGATTTACTTCTAGGGCTTTGTTGTTATTTCTTCATAACTCCAGTTTGATCATTTTCGTGTATAGCTTAAGATGGAAAATACCGATGTTGACCAGCCCCACTCCATGGGCACAACTATAATCGGCGTTACTTACAACGGCGGCGTTGTACTCGGCGCCGATTCTCGCACCAGCACCGGTAACTGAAATTATCAACTCCGTATAAAGTTTCAGGGGTTGATTTTACTTTAATTTTATCAGAAATTTTCAATTCATTTTTTTTTGTTAATTATATCTGGAAAATTTCAGGAATGTATGTGGCGAATAGGGCTTCTGATAAGATTACTCAGCTGACTGATAATGTCTACGTTTGCCGCTCCGGATCAGTATGATGCTTTCCATATTCCATTTATGCATTTTATATTCATCCGTGTTTGAGCTTAGAATGGAAGCATTTTTTTGGTTTTGGGGATTTCTCTAAAACAGAAACTGTCCTGAAGCTGATCTGGCGTTATCGGTTCCTTTCTCCTTTGCCATCTTGATGTTTTATCATTCGGTTTAAAAATCAGTATATGGGTATTGTACGAGATGAAATTGTACAAAAACAACAACTATGCCTCATCTCCAAACAAGTTGGGCTCTTCGCTGTCCACGCTGCCCCATTTAAATCATCTTATGCCAATGTTATGCAAATACAGATAAAAAGTATTACTGTAGAAGTTTGTATAGTTTCTAAACAGATAAATCTTTGGAAGGTTATAGCACTTCGAGATAGTTTAAGGCCTAAAGTAAAAGTGCTAACTTTTAAAACATACTCTGGACTAATATGTATCACCTATATTGTTCTTTTCTTCCATTGTGCGTTATCATGATGAATCCTCACATGATGAATTTATGAAGTTCAAAAACTTGGGATTTGTGGTTATGGGCTAACGTTTTGGTCATAATGACATTGAAACCCTGCTAAATAACAGCTACATGGCATGCTTATCTAGTATAGGATGATTAACAAATAGTACATAGTAATATCCAATCTATTTATCATGTGATCATACTTAATTTAGTATAAGCTGGATAAAGCGGATTCACAAAGTTAATGTGCAATCATGTTTTATGCGACTATGACCTTGGATGTCTTTATGATTTAATGCGGAGTCATTTCTAGTTCGTGGTACCTTTTAGGAGTTTTGATGAAAACCCCATTTTTTATATTTCTCCTTTCCATTTGACAAGGAGAACCTTTTTTTTTTAATATTGACAACTATACAAGGATGATTTCATGTTGCTCTCTCTTATCTCTCTTGGTGGGTTAAGGCATAGGAGGTGGGGAAGTGTATAAATGTCGAAAATAGTTGAATGTAACTTGAAACAAGTTTTGAACTTTTAGAAATGAGAGTAAATCCTGCACTAAGGCTTCATTTGCAGCTTTAGTCTGTATTTTTCTTTTGGGGGTGTTGGGGGTGGGGGGTGGGGGTGAGGGTAAGTCAAATAATTTTCTTTATAAATACACCAAATTTTTGTTAAAGACTTCATGAACAGGGCTAATGAAAACCACCTTCATTTAACAAATCATCCAATCTGTGAATACAAGTGAGGATTCTCTCTTTACACCAAAAGTACTAATGAACAAAAGGATTTTAATACCTTTTGTTTTTATAACAGTGGTATCTGGGCCAATTTGCGCACACCTCGGCGAATTCACCGGTTATCTGCTACTTCCCACTAGCACATGTATCGCGTAATTCAGTCCACTAAGGCTTAGATAGATGAGAAGAAATAACCTAGTGGGTTTGTCTCCACTGGGATTTATTTGGATTTATTGAACCTAAAACCTCATGGTTCTCCGCCCAACTTCATTGACCACTAGACTACACTCGTAGGTGCCAACATGAATACTTTTTACGTTGTTATTAGTATTATTGAATAGTCTCAGATTTTTCTATCCCAAATAAGCCAAAAGAGACACAATGATGATGTTCTCCCGGCTACTGTCCTCTCCTTGCCTGTCTTTTCTAGTCTCCAACTTGAGATTGCTTCATCTGCTGTCTCGGTGAAATACATGAAATGTTGGACATAGCGAAACCGCAATCCATATCTATGAGGTAAAGCTATAATGAAGCACGAGCTGGTTTTTGTCCTCACTGCGCTTCTTACATATGCGACTCATAACAATTTGTTTCTTTTCCTAAGATTATCTGCCACTAAAACTGAATCTCGTGCTGCCACCTATTGTAAAAGGTTTTATTTTCTTGGTGCCTTGTTACCTTCTTCAACCTCTATCTGATAGCTCCCTATAAAAATGTTTACTTAGAGTATTTTTTGGCCTTAATTTCTACCTAAAGAAAACAATAAGAAGAATTTTTCGGCCTTAACCCCCTTCATATCATCTTGTCACCCCCTCTGCCCCTATTAAGTAGATTTCACGAAGGCACTCCTTAACCTCGTCCCATTCCCAAGTCTTAGATAATCCACTGCCCTAGCCTCCCTTATCTTTCTTTAATGTCAGTAGCTAAGTCCACATAAGCTTTTGACCTGCTATTCATTTCTAATTTCAGTATGGCACTGAGCATTTATCCATTTTATATCTGTCCATTACTGGACACACCCTGAACTGTTGTTGATGATCTTTTCTTTCATCAAGTAAGGTAAGCTTTCACAAAATCAATCACCCAGAGGATGTAATTGACTACAAAAAAGTAAGGTAAGTCAATTGATGCTCTAATTAGCATGCCTCCCATCTACGTACTCTGTTGAATCAAGGATGAAGAAAGCATAAGAATATGTGGCCATCTATGGACCAAAGCTTCTATTCATTTGTCCATGATTACCATTTGTTTGATATAGAACTCCATTACCAATAACATTAGCTTACACGTAAAAATAAAACGTGAACTTGATGGTCTAGAGATAAATTTGGACAGTTATAAAGTACTGAGAACTAAAAGTACCTTGATGGTTGAAAATAAATCCTAGAAAGTGGGATTCTTTATGACTTATGTACAATGTTGCTTTTGTAGGCAGCAGATTCCCAAATTGTTTCAGACTATGTTCGTTACTTCCTACACCAACACACGTAAGCTTCTCCCCTTATAATCTATATTCCATCTTTTAATGATTCAAGTGCTTACATTGTGGATCCCTACCTTATGCCAAAAACTTGCACCCCCCCCCCAAAGGGCCCCTATCCGCGCGAACTTATTATTATGGCATCAGCTTTGTTATCTTCTTTTGGCCCGGTCAGAAGCTGCAATTTTAACTGTTAGCTTCTTCATAGCTACCTTCTCTATTGTAAAATTGGTTCTCCTTTTTGTGTATATTTCTTTGATGTTTGAATCACATCCTCTATAACTGGGGCCATGGATTGGCTGTCTTCTTTGTATATCTATATATTTGGCAGGAGATAATATAATAATGTTTTATGGTTGCACTGTTTGCCCCTTACTATGTGAGTTATTTTTCCGAACTTCGAGTCTTGAGACTTCTTGTGAATGCAGGATACAGCTAGGCCAGCCAGCTACTGTCAAGGTTGCGGCGAACCTTACTAGGTTATTATCCTATAACAACAAGGTTTGCTCTCTAACCAGTATACTTTTTAAATTGTTAAGTACTGGTAACTTTGCCTGCCATGGCTTAGGTAGATGGGAAGAAATCACCAAGTATTTTTTTCTAGTTGGGATTTGAATTCTGATCTCCAAAGTTTACACCTACTTCATTGGACACTAAGCCAAATACATCATACATAATCTTTGACGTGGACTATAATATATGATCTATTTTTTATATTTATTTGATTCATTGCTCTGTATATTCAGGATAGGCTTCAAACCGGTATGATTATTGGTGGTTGGGACAAATATGAAGGAGGCAAAATATATGGGATCCCTCTTGGAGGCACAGTCTTGGAGCAGCCTTTTGCTATTGGAGGTTTGCTCTGAATCTATTCTTCTTAGTCATACATACTTTCCAGAAACACTTGGCTATTGAAGGTTCTTTTCAGTTCACAGGAATAATTCCCCTTTTTTGTGTAACTATTTAAGCAGACTCTTTAGATAGGCCCATTTGGCAAAAAAAATTGATTCCTCCAAGACTCCGTTAATACAAAGAGCTGAAAACTAAAAAGCACAGCAAGACTTAGCAGAAGTTAGATGATGGAAATAGAAAGAGACAAGTAGATACTCCATGCCATATATCTCCTTGCAGAGTTTAAGAAACACAAACAAATAAAAGTACCTTGTTTTTGTTGCTGCACATAAATGGCTGTGCGGGTGTATGAAAGAGAGACAGAAGGAGAGAGGGGGAGAGGGAGACTGAGAGGAATGTCTATCACTATGCAAGGGAGATGGGGAGCCGCATTGCTGAATAGGAGAAGAATAGGAAAACTTAGATGATACCAGAGCACAGGTGATAGTAGCATATGTTTGTTTTTCACGGATTTGGTTTTGATATCCTAAACATGTGATGGAATAGGTTTTCTTTTTTATAAGTATGATGGAATAGGCATGTTATCCTTACATTTTGGTGCTCTAGTGGAACTAAGATATCATATGGCGATTTTTGGTTGCTATATATGACATTGGTTTAGAACAATGGATAGGATGAAAGAATGCAATGCCACGAAAGAGCAAAACCCGCCTACTGGGAAGATAAAAAGATGATTTAATACCCCCGTGTCATGTTTGAAATATGTTTTAACACCCCCGTGTCATGTTTGAAAGATGTTAGAATATTGCCGTTGGTGTTGCTTAATGTAGTATATTGGGAGCTGAACTTAACCGCTGATAATTGGGTTTATTTATTAGTTATTTAGTTTCCATGTGCAAGAAGCTCCAAGTGCTACCAGTTGGCTGAGCAATTTTCTGTTCATTGACTGTTACTTTCAGGATCTGGCTCTTCTTATTTGTATGGTTTCTTTGACCAAGCATGGAAAGAAGGAATGACTCAAGAAGAAGCTGAGGTTAGTTGCCTGCTATGTTGCTCGGACTCTCCAAAAATGTCGATTGGTGCGTGCCGGATCTTCCAAAAATAGTGCATTTTGGAAGGATCCGACACGGGTACGGCAGCTGTTTTGAAGAGTCCGCGCAACATAGGTTGCCTGTAGTTTGTATTTATGTCTAATTTGTACGACAGTGTTTAGATAATTTTTATGCGTTGTATGATGGAATAACTAATGCGGTTTTTGTTTTTGTTTGTTTGCCTTTCTTTTCCATGCGCCGAGGGTCGATTGGAAACAGCCTCTCCGCCCTCTCGGGTAGAGGTAAGGCCTGTCTACATATTACCCTCCCCAGACCCCACCTTGTGGGAATATACTGGGTTGTTGTTGTTGTTGTTGTTGTGTTGTTGAACCATCAAGATGCCATCTTCTTCACAGTTATGTGTTTATTTTCATCTGTCATGCTTTTAGTCTATAATGCAGAGATATATTTTGAAAAAATAGGCGTATGTTTACTTGTTCTAGATGAAACTTTTTAAAGAAAGTAACAAAGTTCTTATTGATTTGGGACACAAATCTTTCAAACCATTGGAAGGGGTAGGGAAATACTTTTGGTAGTAAAAGAGGCTGAGCAGTGTGATTCACATACATTGACACTAAAACTAACCACCATGATCCGTTGTATGCGTCATAAGAGCTTGAACTTGCATCTTGCCTATGAGCTCTATTTACTTAGTAAAGTAGAGTAGTAGTTTTCTGAAATTCTCCTTGAGGGGATAGCTTTTCAACCGGGCATAATAGGCTATTGCTGTGTGGACATGTTGATGCTCTTGTATTGGTATTGCCTCACTATTCACTGATCTGCTTTAATGATAATTCTGAAGATTTTAGTTGGATGAAGATTTAATTTTGTTTCACCTTTTCTGTAGAAACTGGTGGTCACTGCAGTATCCCTTGCCATTGCACGAGATGGTGCTAGCGGTGGAGTTGTCCGGACCGTAACTGTGAGTTAATTAATCTGCTTTATGCTAATTCAAATGCCATAATATGCCTCAGTGGAATTTTATTTGCTCACTGAGGCTCTAATAGCAAAATTTTAAGTAAAATAACCCGATGTCTTAGTTTGTAAAGAAATTGAAAAAACTATAGTCTTCCCACCTTTTCTTTTAGATCCAAAAGGAACCCTTGATATACCTGTACTCCTGTAGGCATTAGTAGTGGTAGCATCAACTCCGTGAAACTTTTCTTCTTAATGATGGTGACATTGAGAGTCATAATGCTGGTACCTACATGTTTAGCACATTTCAACTGTGTCCAGGAGCCCTTCATTACACACATTATGTTTATATGGGCCTTATAATTTTTGGAGTTTGGACCAATTCTTATGGTATGGATACGATTACATCCGCTGTAGGTTTTTCAGAATTTACTATCCTATACGTGTTGTTTTTGTACTGTATTGCTCTTTTGTGACTCCAGCATAAAGCTTTTGTAGGATTAATTGAGTCGGACAAATTTTTTACTGGCTTCTGTTTTTGCTTTGGAACACTCTAAGCAATATCCTCATCTTATCGAAAGATGTCCTTATGTTCTCAGTTGTCTCGTTATATAAGCATGTCTTTTTCAACAATTTTGAAAACCAGATTAACAAAGATGGAGCTACAAGAAAATTCTATCCAGGCGATTCCCTCCAACTTTGGCATGAAGAATTAGAGCCTGTAAACTCACTGCTGGATGTTGTGTCTGCTTCTAGTCCTGATCCAATGGTCAGTTGAAACAGGAGGAGTATGCCCCTATTCACATGTTTGAGGCTGTAGAATTTTATTAACTGCTGCTGGTGTACAAGTACTCCATAGCATGTTCTGGATCATTGTTTTTTCCCTTTTGTTCTGCTGCAACTTTTTAATTCATTTATGTTGACATAGTTCCGACTGTTTCTGGTCCTGTGATTTCCCATTTGCTTTAAAATAGGTATTTTGTCCACATTATGTCAGTACTAGGGGAAGGAAGATTAAGGTGGAAACTCTGAAACTTGTCATGTTTGCTTGATTTTTTTAAAAGAACAACAACAACAAACCCAGTATATTTCCACAAAGTGGGGTCTGGGGAGGGTAATATGTAGACAGGCCTTAACTCTACCCGGGAGGGCAAAAAGACAAATAAAAGAAGTGGTTGGAAATAATCACCATGATTGTCAGCTAAGTTAGATGGAAAAGGAGGATAAAGAAACAATGCTCTTCCTCTATGGGATTTACCTCCCAAGTCAAACAACAAATGAATGTGTCAAGAAACGATGGGTATGCAGCTGGTTAACCGGGTTCTTGTTTGGACATTGCATCTCCTTCAAATATTATTTGCAAGTCATTATCGTTTTACAATTTGGTCCATTATTTTAGTTTTAACTAGAAATAGGAAACTAGAATTAACAGAACTTGTTTAAGTAGGGGATTTTCGCTCGCAAAGTTTTGATTTTTTTGAGTGAAATTCGTGTTAAAACGCAACTTAAATTTCCAAGTGCAATATTCTCCTTTTATTTTTTACACCTAATATATATGTACAACCCCGTATCGTATCTATCTACCACACATGGAAGGTGCCAGTTGAGAATTTCCCTAGTTTGGTCCAAGCTATAGTGATTCTTCCTTGTTTAAGTAAAAAAGTTATCCTTGAACTACAACCTGTAAATTGAAATTACAATGGGGTCCAAGGTCCATTCTTTTGTGGAACTGCTTACCAAACAAAGGCAACATTATTGGGGAATGTACGAAAGAGGAAGACTTGTGAGTGGTGTTACTATGTGGAAAGCTATACGTTTGAGGACTGAGATCCTAGCCAGTTGGTAACAAAAGGAGCCACTTCATAACATTACATCTTACTGTGGTGATGTTAAAAAATAAAAATATTATATGTATTTTTTTTTATAGAAAAGCAATCCTAATTCCATTGAGTTGCCTTACATCAGAAATTATCTGTTGAAAAGCGGAGTAATTGCACAAAACTAAAGAGAAATATGTCGACACCAAAAGTAGATTTGATCTTTTGTTACACTGTTTGGGATCGTAATTCATTTGGTAGAGATCCAACTATCCAAAGGTTTGTAGTAATATATGGCAGTTCTAATTTCTAAATAATCCCAAAACGATTGATCTCTAGGCAAAATATATCTTGTCAAAAAGTTAACTACCATGTGTACTAATATTACGTTATGTTACTTTAAGATTTATGTAACATGTTCTTATTTTTTAGTCTTCACCTGTTATTCTTGCATATTTCTACCAAGTAGCTAGTGAATTTAAATTTCAGACTTTCTTCTCTTCATCTTTGTAAGGTAAGGCAAGATGGAACGTGGAGCACTAATTTTTTTTAAAAGCTTTTTGGTTTCCACCCTTATTCAGTACCCGCATTGACGCTCGACTGAATTTAAATTCGTACCAAAAAGTTCTATAATAAGGTAAAGTGCTCCTAATAAATGCAACTCCATACTCTGGGGCTCGAACCCGAAACTTGTGTTAAGGATTGAAGGGTACTTACTACTTCTCCATAACCTTTATTGGTGGAGCACTAATCGTACATTGTTAAAGATTGGCATTATTACTATTTTGATCATAGAAAAATGAAGCATGATCAGAATTTCACGCGAAATGATTTAGTTGGATGAAAGATAGAAGTAAGAGTAATAATAACTGTGAGACTGCATAATTGCTTGATCATTATTATTGTTTAGTACTATTACTTATTAGCCAAACCAAAAGCAGGAAAAGTGATTGTAAAGATCTTAATCCTCTATTTAAATATATTCCTTATAATCACCGGCTAGATTACGTTTTCTTTCCTAGTTTCTTTTTTCGTTTTTACATTTAAATCCATGAATAAATTGCTCGTGTAATCCACCCCTTTTTTTTTCTTAAAAAAACAAAAGAAAAAAAGAAATTTCATTACAAGTCATAACTTTTTACAAAGTCATGGAAACATGACGTGATTTCATAGAATGTTAATACTTTCCAAATTTGTGGATTTATGGTTCATTTTTTCTTGTGATATGAAGTGATTTTACGTTAAAGTGTTTATATTTCCAGTAAGTGTCAATATTTTAACAATATATAGTGCCAATCAAAATGCTGCCTAACTGATTTGATAGCATTTTCCTGGAATTTGCTAACCGATTATAATATCATCTAACATAGTATAACATGTTATTTCTGCTCCATTACCATCTCATCTTATATGATTTAATTCTCAACATTGAGTTTTGTATCATTTGCTGTCGATATTTTTTTTGAATTCAAGGGTAAAACATCTATTTATAAATTTGTTTTCAATCCAAACCAAATTATTGTTTCTTATCTTTAAGGAAAAAAATTGAAAAAATTGTAAATTTTATATGCACAAATTTGCAACTACTTAAATTTCTAATTGATATCTCAGTGTCTAAATATTTTATCTTCAGTAATAGACGAAATTTTATGAATTTTTAGTCAAGTCAAGTCAACCCTTAACACATACGGTAGACAATGATATTAATCTCTCTCTCTCTCTCTTTTTTTTTTTTTTTTTAAATTCAGTGTTCGGCATTGGTATTGGGACCCGACTAAATTCGAATTTGTGCCGGAAAGTTCCACATTGGTGGGGGGAGTGGTAGGTAAAGCGATCTCTAACAAAGGTAACTCCATACCCATGACTCAAACCCGAAACCTCTGGTTAAAGATGAATAAATACTTATCATTCCACTACAGCCTTTGTTGGTCAATAATATTAATCTTTAGCGGCGGAGCCTATAATTAACAGATGGTATTTTTCTGATCCCTATTCATTATTAAGGACCACATTTAAACTTTTACGGATAATAATTTCGTCGTTAATTGTTATTTTTCTTGCCGTGGATTACAATCCCTTTAAGCTTAGCTCGCTATAAAAAATCAGAGAGGAGAGGGAATTGAAAGGACATCACCTGAAACTTTGGCTTATTATTCGTTTGGACCAAATAGTGGTACCAGAAAAATATTATTCTTTCTTACTGTAAAGTCACTTTTAGAAGAAAGTAAAGCTTTTTTGAATTATGAACCTCAATGACCTATTATTTTCCAAGAAATTCTATCACAAAACACACTTTAGACAAGAATTTCTCTTTTCAAATTTGGCAACCCCATGTTATATTGACAATTCTAATTCGATGAGAATATTGGGATATTATCACCACATTCCACACCCGTCTCAAACTATTCTATACATGTGGTGTCACATTCCACCTTATACATTAATGGCGAATGGAGTTGATAGTTAATATGTTAGAGTTGGATTTAATATTTTTGAAACGGAATATAAATATTTATAAGAAAAATTATTAAAAATTAAAAGTTTGCTGGGTTGGTTTTGCTCTCTACCTTCTTTGCGCGAGTCTCCGTGCTATTGAATCAGAAGCAAAGAAGAGAAATGAAAGGAGCTCTTAGAAAGGTAACTGAATGCGTATCCGGTGTGGCACTTGACTTTCAGGAAGATAAGTGGGATATCGCTAAATGGAGTATACCTCTAGAAATAGAAATTCCGATTGAATGGACTTTCCATTTCGAGAGTCATCATAGCTCTTTTGGACTTATACATGCAGCACCCTTAATTAGATTATGAGCTCATAATTTTACTCTGAGTTTAATAAAGAAGGAACTATTAAGCTGTTATTAAAAGTGAATATAATATTATGTGTGATTAGTAATAAAAAATTGTTATACATGAATTAATTAGTCTATAACGGAAATTTGCCTTTAAATAGTTTAATCCTGCATTATTTATGCATATATACTTCATATTTTTATCACACGCATAAAATTATGTATACAAATTTCGCGTTTTTGGAAGCATCCGACAACGCTTGTCTCAATTCAATCATCGCCCCGTCTTGCCGTGAGAGATGGCCCATAATAGTCTTTTGTTGTTTACTCAGGATCCTCGCCGTTTTCGAAACGTGGTCGTCTTCAGCGTCATTAGGAGTCGGCTCTCGTTCGTGTTAGGGATACCACCCACCACGAACCGGTGTGGTTACATCCTCCTCGTTGGGGGTGTCGCTGATCGATCCTCGTGTTGAGGCGAATTTTCTTGTGCCTCCACATTGTGTGCGATATTGACATCATTATCTGCCATCCTTTACGATTTTTGTTAAGAAACAAAGAATCAAACTGATTAGTAATAGACGTACGGATCAACTCAATCACGCAACTGTCTAAGCCCCACAGTGAGCGCCAACTGTTTATCCGTAAAATAATATATTTAAATTTATAGCGTGGTTTATAAACAATCGAACTGATTGATCCAAAACAATAAATATATTAAATTAAATACAAAACTTAGCGTTGAAATCGAGATAAATAGCAGACAACTTGGTTTCAGAAGCAAAACTTCCAAAGACAACAATAAAAATATCGTTAAGCAAACAATAAAGTATTATTTAATTTGGAATAATATGTAGCATAAGTTTGTCAGAATTTTTCTCCCTCTATAATGGCTATTGAAGTTAATATTTATAACTAAACCTAGAGAACAACGTCCTAGGATCAAGTTCCTCTTAAATGACAATAATGGGGGGCATTGATGAATATATAACGACAAGTAATGATGCCAAAATTCTCTGTAACGGGCGTGTATTCTATACTGATGAATAGGGGTGTACAAAGGAAATCGACAAACCCCACCAAACCGATAATCCAAGTAAAACCGAGAAAAAACCTGACTATGGTTTGGTGTTAGAAAATAAAATCTGACCATAATTAGTTTGGTTTTTTTAAACTAAAAAAAATCAAATTAAAACCAAACCAACGGAACGTTACATGTATACAAGTTTTAAAAATATTTTATACATAAAAATAATTATTGTAATGTAAGTTTTAGATATAATTTAAACTCTTTAATAGTTCTCATATTATTTCAAGCTTGGAACTAAAACATTTAAATAGTCAAATATATTTTAGGAAATTTTACCACCTATAGAATAGGTTAAGACCTAATTATAACATATAAATACCTTTTCAAAATTTTACATAATATAATAACCTTTTCTATTTTTGTAGCAAAAAATCAAAATTTAATGATTTCCTATATTTAAGCCTTATTTTTCTCAATCCAATATAACTCCCGTTACTATTTTCACGCTAAATACATATTAATACACTTAAATACAGTTTGGCATTTATAGCAATCCCAAATTATGCGGCGGATCTTAATGTTGTATTATTAAATACAACTTGTTTAATACACTAAATACATTATAGAATACCATAAAACATTCCTATATCATGTAATATTAGAAATGGTTTCTATTTATTGCTAATTAGGTCTTTATGAATGCTCTTTATGAAAAATTCTCTATATTTTATAGCTCATAAAAGTTGGTAACTCAAATAAAGCCCAAAGCAAAATCAAATCAATACTAATGCTAACAAAAAAAATTCAATTCAATACTAAAAATGACAATAGTATTAGATATTGATATTTTTTTGTTTTGCATTGATTTAGATAGTGGAAATGCATAACTCACTTTTAATATTATTTAGTCATGCAACTAATACTTAATACTTATTATTCGTACTTAAATTAATATGACTTAGTACTTTTAAATTATGTTTATTTTTATTATGGCTTATTAATTAGCAATATTTATCTTATGCAGTTTGTTGAGTATTTTAGGATAATCATGACTCATCTCACATTATTTTATATTATTTTATTGGATGAAATCTTATATAGCTTTATCCTACTAGGACCTAAGAACTATTAGAGCACAAATTATAAATTTTATGGTGTGGGGATATTGTCTGAAAAACCCCAAAAAATCCTGTCATGACCCAAATATTATTCTAGGTCGTGATGACGTCCAACACATTGGTTAGGCAAGCCAATCCTACCAACTAGCGAGTTTTCAATTATTGAATTAAACGTTCCCAACATTTCCCTTAACTTATATTTAAGACAATCGACAAATTGCAAATTTCATAGCGATATAGATACAACCCAAAAATGATAGTCTACTAACGTGTGCACTAGGAACTAGTGTCACAAGTACTAGGGTGATTAGTAGAATGTACAAAGAATACCACTATCCTACTACCCGAAACAGAATAGATAGTACATAATAACACAAAAGAAGAGAAACTCCGGTATGCTGTTGAACATCCTAGAAGGGGGCAGCTCACCGTGAGATCTCGTCAAGTATGAGAAACGTGCACCAGACTAGTAGCTAGATGTACCTGCCTCAGATCCTATACATTTAAGTACATAAGCATAATATGAGTACATAAACAACATGTACCCAGTAAGTATCCAGTCTAACCTCGAAGAAATAGTGACGAGGGATTGACTTGACGCGTACTAGGGTCAATATTAATATAATTTAAGAATTACGTTAAGCATGAATGTCATAAATAAATAACAGTTGATAACAGGACGTGACAAGACTTTTCATAAATAACATTTTATCTAACAATCCATATTCTAAGGCATTTTAGACAGTTCGAATCATAAAAAGTACCAGGCAAGTAGTATGCACAAATAATACCGAAGACGTACAGTCCGAACCAACATACCATAAAATATGCACTGCCGGAGGGTCGGACGGCGCGAACCATAGGTGCATCAATTACCCCTCTCGTGAATCATACATGTGACGCTGTAAATCATAGTTAAGCAAATCAAACAATAAATCAATAATTTTAACAGGAGGAAAATTATCCAAAATAGTGTCAGGTTTATCCTTAACGGTCAAGTAAATGGCGTTTGACTTCCTCGAAATACATTTGCCAAGTTCAATATGATTTAGAAATTTTGAATTCACAATAAAGTTACAAATGCAACAAATAAAGTATGCTTTGTCCTAGATTATTCGGACTTAAACATAATAATAGCTACGCACGGACTCTCGTCACCTCGTGTGTATGTAATCCCCGCAATTAGTGAAAATATTTAATTATTTCTCCTATGGAAATAATTTCCTCTTACAAGATTAGAAAAAAGACTCACTTTGCTCCAAAGCTTACTTCCAATATCAACAACTCGCTCAAATCCTAAATTCGGAGCCGAACGATCCAAAGCTAATCAAACGAGTAAGAACTAGTCAATACAAGCTCAAGAGTTCATATTATAATTATTAAAGTAATTTTCCAACCCTAAACACAAGTTTTCTAAAGTTCATCCCGTGCCCACGTGCCCGAATTCCAAAAATTTTCGAGGGAAGTTGTTAACCATATTTAAGGATTAAGAATATATAATTTTTACTTCCATTCCACAAAAATTTTGTGGTTAGAACTTGTTCTTATCAAAACCCTAGGTTTTACTATAATCCCATGATTTTTTTCTAATTTTTATGTGTTAATCTACCCAAAATCCAAGTATTAAACTCACATTAAGTAGAAATAACTTACCTCACAATGCTAGGTTAAAATCCCCTCTTTCAAATCTCCAAAATCACCCAAGTGCAGAAGTGAAATGAAATAAATGGCATAAGCTCCATTTTTAAAAGATGTGTCGAGGCCTCTAATGTCATATTTGCGATATCAAGTTCGCAAAATGCGAAGGTCACATTTGCGATAAAACCATCACAAATGCAAACCTGGCCATTCCTCTGCATAATCGCAAATGCGACAGAAGGTTCGCAAAAGTAACCATTGCCCAGCCAAGGCTTCATCGCAATTGCGGAGCCTCCCTCGCAAATGCGGTCATCGAAAATGCGAATAATTCCTCGCATTTGCGATACCTGCAACACTGCCCAGGAATACCAGAAAAATTGGTGTGTTTTTCACTCCCAAGCCACGTCCAAAACTCACCGAGCCCTCAGGGCTCCACTCCGAATACGCGCACAAGTCTAATAACATCATACAAACTTGTTTGTGTGATCAAATCACCGAAAAAATATCTAAAACTACGGATTTAACACCAAAATGCATGAAATCCTTAAGGATATTTGAAATTCCTGTTTTTACAACCGGACGTATGAATCACGTCAAATCAGTCCCGTTTCTCACCAAATTTAACAGACATGACTTAAATATTATATTGGACTTGTACCGGGCTCCGAAACCAACATACTAGCCCGATACCAACATGATCAAATATTATTCAATTTCTTTAAATCCTTAGATTTTCATTTTATAATTTTTAACAAAAATTCATTACTCGGGCTAGAGACCTCGAATTTGATTCCGGACATATACCCAAGTCCCTTATTTTACCACGGACCCTCCAGGACTGTCAAAATACGAGTCCGAGTCCATTTACTAAAAATATTGATCGAAGTCAAACTTGGCCTTTTGAGACAACCTTAAGGAATCAAGTGTTCCGATTTTAACCCAGACTCTTCCAAATCCCGCACCAACCATCCTGCAAGTCATAAATCAGTAATAGCAAGTACATGAAGTCTTATTATGGGAACGAGGTTATAGAAAGTAAAACGACTAGTTGGGCCGTTAAAAATCTGAGAAAACCAAAAAAGCCGAGAAAAATCCGATTTTTGTTGGTTTGGCTTGTAAATTTAAAAATCTGAGACAATTGGTTTGGTTTGGTAGTTGAAAAATTCAAACCTACCCGACCTATGTACACCCTATTGATGAATATTCTTTATTGATTGTTATCTGGTGGCAAATATTCGTTTGTGCTCGTTAATAATGTTTCCGATGCCAACCGAAATTTTTATCCTCTGTCTTGGTTTTCACTCGCTTCGACTTCCGTCTGCTGCTGGTTACACGTGTCACTCTATCATTCTAGTATATAATGTGATCCAATTTTACCCTATACAAGTTTTGGCTCCATTTTTCAAAAAAAAAAAAAATTATTTGTTTATGAAATATGATCATGTTTTGGGAAGAAAAATTCAAAAATTTTCGAATTCAGGTGAAAACTTTTCTTCCACTCACAAGAAATTAATTTTTCTTCAAATAAAATGCATGTCCAAATACAATTTCAACTTTTAAAAATTATATTTCAACACAATTTCAAAAACTCTTTTTTTCAAATTTCAATCAATTCTATGTCCAAACACTAACGTAGAATACAGTGTTCAAAGAATAGAGAAGGATGTAGTAATATCCATCAGCATGTTTAGGAAACTACTAGTTGAAGGGACAAAGAAACCCTAATTTAATTTCTGTAAGAGGATGGTAGGGTTTAAAGATACTATTGTCCCTTTCACATATCTATTTTATCTCTTAATCAGGAAAGGATACACTTAACCTATCAGAAAACCTTCAATATACATATATTTAGGGTACCCTACAAAAAGGAATGTGGGGGGAAGTTGTACTGTAGATGAATAGAAAAATGACACATACATTATTTGATTATGAATGATTTCTATCAATTGAGCTGGCCTGTAGGATCCATTCAAGAGAAACGAACCATTAGACTTGGAAGTGTGTGTTATTGCATTTAATGCTGTTAGAACAAATGCCAGCATGTCCCATCCCTTTGTGTTTTGTGATTGATTTCTTTAATTGGATCTTTCAAACAATAAGGGAGACTAGTGTTAAATTTATGAAATTTCTTGAATAATAATTTTTGAATTTTTTATCAACTTAACTTAACAAGTATATGGAACATTGATAACTTTAACTTGTTTGATGAATTTAGTTAGCAAAGTTAATAATTTCGTAAATAGTATAAATGTTCATGTACAATGGCGACACAAAACATGCGAAGTCTAAAGTCAAGTTTAATATGAGACCTAATTTTATTTTTTCAAAATAGTTATAAGTAATTTTTTTATTTGAAGTCTATTTTTATAACTTTTGAGATACAAAATAGTTAATGATGTTTTTTTTTATTCGATTTTTTTTAACAATTCCTTTTCAATTGATAATATAGTCAATTCATCATTTAATCTTTCTTGAGAAATTATCGATCTTGGATAAATTTTATAGAGCAATAGAAGTATAAAACTATTAGAAGCTTAAAAATATTATTTAACACTTGAATTAATGAAATCGTGGAGAAACAACAACAACAACAACAACCCAGTATATTCCCACAAAGTGGGGGTATGGGGAGGGTAATATGTAGACATGCCTTACCTCTACCCAAGAGGGCAGATAGACTGTTTCCAATCGACCCTCGGCGCAGGGGAGAGAAAGGCAAACAAAAGCAAAAACAAAAACAGCATTAGTTACACCAGCATACATCGCATAAATAATTAACTAAACATACGAGACATACGTACCGTAAATATACCTGCATGCAATAGTATTAAAACAATAACTACCAGAAATGACTACCAAAAGAGAACGCAAACTAATTCTCTATGGGTGGCCCTACCGCACCTCGCCCACCCGGGAAAGGAGTTCGAAAAATCTAGTAACCCAAATCGTGGAGAAAGAAGGTAATATTTAAGAGAAAGACAAAAATATGTAGGGATTTCTGAAATATGAAAAGATTGGAAATAATATAGGTTGACTTGAACAAAACAAGGAAGAGAGTATATTTTTTACAAATTATCTAGTGAAGGAATAAAAAGTGAAATATTGAAATGTTAGGAAAATTATTCATCTATCTATTTTTAAATAAGTCAAATTATTACTTTATTATATATCTAAAAACAATTCTTTCTTTTATATTAAAAGCTCTATTTTTAAATTAAAAGTAATAAATTTTTTTCTTTAAATATCTATAAATCTATAATTTTAAAAAAATAAGTACCCCAAATTTGGGGGCCTAAGGCACAAGGCTTACCTTCCATAACGTTGGAGCCGACCCTGTTCATGTATTATATAATGGGAAATAACATTGTATAGCTAGTACAAAATTAATAGCCAAAAAAATATATAAAAAATATATATTTTTTTGTATATATATATATATATATATATATATATATATATATATATATATATATATATATATATATATATATATATATATATATTTCATTTGTTATATACAAAATTTATACAAGTTTTAACATATTTTTGGCTATAGGCTGTAAATAATTTCTGGAGCGGGATAAAAATCCCTTATATAATTTAATAAAATTTTTATTAACCTAATTCCATGTAAAAGAAATTGAAAAACTACTTTGTTAATGCTAGCTATATTGTTATCAATTTTTCAAAACTCAATTAATTTCTTTTAAATTATAAGTAAATACAAATAATGTGATCATGCCCCTAATTGCTAGTAGTAGATATGGAATCTTCTTAGTGGCTATGGTTTTAGTCAACTTCTGTGGAGACACAAACCTTGCTTGGGGCAGACATGTCAAATGAAATATATGGAACCTTCAAATTCCCAAATACTACATTGTTTAACATGATTGCTGTTGGGAATTCGATTTCTCCTTTCTTATTCCGTCAATGTCCCCCTAAATTTGGCTGTTCTTTTTAGACAGAGGAAACAATGATTATCTTTACATCCAAGTTAATATTGGCATGTCATTTTGGTTCTCTAATTTCAGTTTTGTGTACCGCCATTGACTAAAGTATCGTTCATTCCGTCTTAAATTATCTGTTGTATTTCTTTTTCTATATGTCTTTTAAAAAAATATTAAATAAAAGAGATCTTGACTGTTTTACCCTTATTTATATTTTAAGATATAATATTTTTTTATTTAATATTAACTCATAATTTGTAATAACCTGATAGGTCATCTAGAGTTTTAAACCTTAATTCTGTATTTTTAAGCCTTCCTCGATGTGTGTGTGCAGTCCGAACATTTTTCGGAAGACTTTTATGTTAAAACTTGATAAAAATATAAAATTATGCCTTAAAATCTGTTTGAGTTGACTTCGGTCAACATTTTGAGCAAATGGACCCCGATCCATATTTTGACAGTCACGGTGGGTCCGTATCGTGATTTGGGACTTAGACGTATGCCCAGAATCGAATTCGGAGGTCCCTAGCTCGAATTGTCGCTTTTTGTCGAAATTTGAAGTTTAAGGTTTAAAGAGTTTAAAGATTTGAGCATGTTTGAATTTATTGATACTGGATCCGTATTATGGATTCAGAACTCGGTATAGCTCCATTACTATATTTATGACCAGTCTGTCAAATTTGGTGAGAAATGAAGTTGGCTTGACGTGATTCGGACATCCGGCTATTAACATAGAAATTCTAAAGTTTTATTTGATTTGGTGTCCGGTTCGTAATTCTAGGTATTATTTGGTATTTTGATTGTGCGAGTGAGTTCTCATCAAGTCTTTGAACTTGTGTGAATAGTTGGTTTGGAGCCCCACGGGCTCCGGTGAGTTTTGGATAGGCTACAAATGGTTTGAACTTGAAAATTTGCAGGTTTTTAAACTTCTGCTGGTTTTTGGTGTTTTCTTCTTCGTGATCGCAAAGGTACTCCCGCGATCGCAAAGGGTAAACTAGTCGCAAAGGTACTCCCGCGATCGAAAAGGGTAAAATAGGCTAGGGGAGGACTTTGTTCTACGCGAACACGAGACCATGATCGCGAATGCGGAGCATCTGGGGGGCCTGATCTTTGCGAATGCAACCCGTCAATCACGAATGCGTAATTTTGTGAGACGGAGGCATGGAACTAACTGTTACCCTTTGCTAACGCAGCACAAGGCTCGCGAATGCATAGGTAGGTGGGTTTGCCTTCGCGAGTGCGAAGGGTATCTTGTGAACCCGTAGGCTAATTGAGATGCTTCTTCACGATTGTGTCTCGCATTTTGCAAATGCGAAAAAGGCCTAACGTCCAGTGATTTAAATGTTCAAGAAACGACATTTCTTTTATTTTTCATAAACTTTCCATTAAAGCTCGGCCTAGAGGAAGTTTTGAAGAGAAAACTCAACATCAATTCATAGATTTGTACTTTTTTTCATTACTAATACCATACATTAATTTCTTGCCCTAACCTTTGTTCTTCCATGGTAGAAAACTAGGGATTTAGGAAGATTTTTTTTTTTGCATATTAGGGATTTAGGCCTCAATTTCAGGTCGGATTTCGAGACTAATTACATAGTCAGGTTTGGGGTGAATGGGTCAATGAGTTTTGGACCGAACCCCAGGTTTTGACCGAGCGGGTTCGGGGTTGATTTTTAACTTTTTGGGAGAAGTGCGACAATACTAAATTTATACATTATAATTGATTCTTTTAGCAGTATTTAACATTATCGAGTCAATCATAGTTAAATACGAATGGTGTGGAGGCGGATTTTAGGGAAGGACCCGGTAGATCTTTGAGATGATTGCGGAGTCAGGTAAGTGTTGAGTTTAACCTTTATTTGAGGGAACTAGGAATCCTCAAACTATGTGCTATGTGAATTTTATGTGTTGCGGCATATATGTGTGGTGACAAGTGCTTATATGCCATGCGTATATATGTGGTGACGAGTGGTTATACGCCACCGAATTACTTGTTTCCCTGTTTTTCCACTTTTTCTTAATTATTTCCTTCTCATACCTTAACTGTTTTGTGCCTTAAATGCCTCATATTATTTATTTGCTGCCTGCTAATCATTGTTTCTCCTGTTAAAAATGTTAGACCTTTTCATACTTTCATGACTTGTTATTATTGACTTAATTGACTTACTTGCATCTTGTAATTGTTATTTACCGAACTTGTTTTGCATGTAATATTACATATGTGAATTCTCAATATGATATGAGGCTTCCTTTCTGATTCAGCTTCATATTCGTCAATCTTAGAGGTTGTTGTGATTTGAGTTGTTGATTTTATTGTACTCATTGAATATTTGATATTGATATGGTGGGTCAGGTTGCATGCCACAATAAATGCAAGAATGGTGGATTGATACGGTAAAATAAGGGTGAATTGCGATAGTGATTTTATTATATGGTGGATCGGGTTGCGCGCCACAATATATATTTATTTATGATTGTTGATATTATTATGGCGGAATAAGAATGAATTGTGTTGTACGGTGGAATCGGATTACGGCCCGCAACAACCTATGTATTTCTATTTCCTTGAGTTGTGTTGATTTTTGTTATTTTCATACGAAACTCTAAGGATTGGTAATTCTGCTGGTCACTTGTTTTTCTTAGAGGATCAAGCTATTTTCTTCAGCTAATTGTCTTTTTTTTTTGTTTCATATTTTATTCTCTTGTCTTTATTATATACTGCGTACAGGTTATAGTGTAAGTGACATACTTTAGATTCATCACTACTTCGTCGAGGTTAGGCTCAACACTTATCGAGTACACGGTATCGGTTGTACTCATACTACACTCTGCATTTCTTATGAAGATTCAGGAGCCGGTCCCAACGGCGGTTATTTGCATGCTCGAGTTGGCTAGCTTTGTGGACACTTGAGGTACAACTGCTCAGCGTCCTCAGCTCCTAGAGTCCCCTTTCCTTTTTATTAGTTGTATATTTTCCCTAAGATAACTTTATATTTTATCGACCCTTGTTTGTACTATTCTAATAGGTCGTACACTTGTGACACCGGGTCCTGAATTGTATTAAATATTCAGGCGTTATGGTTTCCGCATTTTTACTTTGGATTATTTCAGTTATTTCAGTTTCTTTCTTATCGTTTAATTTGAACTGTTGAAGATGGTTAAATTATTCTAATGTTGGCTTGCCTAGCAAGTAAAATGTTAGGCGCCATTACGAGTCCGAAGGTGGAAATTTCGGGTCGTGCCATAATTGAGATATTTGTAGTCTTCAAGAGCAATTAATATTAAGGGTAGAATAGCAAAAAGATAATTAATTTAGTTTTAAACTTCTAAAATGACAAATAATTTGAGACAACTATTTTTAGAAACCACGACAAATAATTTGAGCCAGAAGAAGTATATTCTTGGCTTTACTTAATGCGTATAACTAGGAAATTGGACCTTCCATATATTTTTTGCGGGTTTTCACTCGGTGTCCGGTACCCGCATTGGGCCCGGCTAATTTGGATTTGCGTCGGGAAGTCCCACATTAGGAAGTAAATCGCTCCATAACAAAGGTGACTTCATACCCAGGGCTCGAACCCAAGACCTCTGATTAAGGATGAAGGAGTACTTACCGCTCCACCACAACTTTGTTGGCGACCTTTTATGTTGTACGGTCAAACGAATGTTTTATACTCCCTACTGTTCAGAAAAAGTGTCCACTTAGCCATTTGCACACCTTATGAAATTATTAACTCTTAATTAGATAAAATAGGTAATTTAGGTAAGCTGTCCCTAATTAAACATGTATAATTTGGTCACTTAACACTTAATAAGGGTAAATCTGAAAAAATAAGTGTAATTCTTCTTGATTTGGTTAGTGTACACTCTTTTTGAACCAAGAAAAAAATGCTAAATGGATACTACTCTTTTTGAGTAGGATGGAATATTTATTAATAATTAATCAATGCTATTTTTCTTTTAACCAAATAACCACACTCTACCACCAAGAAGAAAAAGGAAAATATTGAAGGACTCTTCCTCCGAAAGAAATAACAAAAGGAAGCTAAATCGAGAATGGAACTTGCAAACCTTTTATAAATTCCGACACCCCTTGACCATTGCACTAAGAGTTTATCTTGTATCAAGGGGTGTCAATTCCTTGTATATATTTAATTTGTTTTAAAAAATACCTATTTATGCAATATTATTTTCCGGCAAAAGGGTATCGATTGACACCCATCAGACAAGGGTAGCTCCGCCCCTGTAAATATATCATATATACAGTCGCATTAATGAATAATAAATTAGGTCAGTTGCGCACGCAATAACTAGGGGTGTACAAGTCAAACCATCAAGCCAAACCGAACCGACAAACCAAGTCAAACCGAAGAAAAAAACCGAATTGTGGTTTGGTTTGGTTGGTTTGGTTTTGGAAAATAAAAAACCGATCACTCTTGGTTTGGTTTGGCAAAAAATAATTTAAACCGAATCTAAACCAACCCGACTTATATATAAATAAATCTTAAAAAATTTATACATAAAAAATAATCATTAAAATCTAATTTGTAAGTATTTTCTAAACTATTATATAGTTTTCAATGTCTTGAGATATTATTTATTTGTAGGCTTGTAAATTCACTATCCACTTAGTAGATTCTATCTACATAACCTAAATATCAAGCCCAAACTAAAACCAAACAAGACAAAAAATAATAAAATAGATTATTCCATATCTTCCTTATGATCCAATTCAAAAATTAAAGAAGCTTTGTCACATGTTTGTTGTCATTTGCTATTATAGAAGGTCTTGGAATTATGATTTATACAAATAATTGACCTTCCTCATGTATTATTAAGAAAAATAGTAATCATGCGGATAATTGGTGATTATTTGATCTCTTTTTCAAGAATAATATAACTAAAAAGGAAAATCGAAAAAAAAAAAACCGAAAAACCGAAAAAACCGAAAAAATCGACTAAAACCGAAACCGAAAAACCCGAATTTATGTTGGTTTGATTTGATTATGAATTTAGTAAACCGACATAAATGATTTAATTTTGGTTTAATAAAAAACCGAATCAAACCGCCTCATGTACACCCCTGGCAATAACCATATGCTTTACACTGCAGAAACTATTCGTAAGCCTTCATGCTATATTTAAATTGCATATGTTAAACATTTTCATCACATTCAGTCAAGCAAAAATTCCGGTGGAGTTTTGGAAATGCATGGGTAGGTCAGGAGTGGAGTGGTTGTCCAAGTTGTTCAACGTGATCTTTAGGACCAAGAGGATGCCGGAGGAGTGGAGATGGAGTACAGTGGTTCCCTTGTACAAAAACAAAGGGGATATCCAGTGTTGCAACAACTATAGGGGTATCAAATTAATAAGTCACACCATGAAGGTCTGGGAGAGGGTGATCGAGGCGAGGGTGAGGGAGATGTCATCTATATCTGTGAACCAGTTTGGTTTCATGCCGGGTCGATCTACTACAGAAGCTATCCACCTTGTGAGGAGGGTGGTGGAACTGTTCAGGGATAAGAGGAAGGACCTGCATATGGTGTTTATCGACTTGGAGAAGGCGTACGATAAGGTCCCTAGAGAGGTTCTGTGGAGATGCTTGGAGGCGAAGAGCGTGCCAGAAGCCTACATCAGAGTGATCAAAGACATGTATGATGGAGCCAAGACTAGGGTTAGGACGGTGGGTGGCGACTCGGACCATTTTCCGGTGGTTATGGGGCTACATCAAGGATCTGCGCTAAGCCCTCTCTTATTTGCCTTGGTAATGGATGCTCTAACTCGCCATATTCAAGGGGATGTGCCATGGTGTATGCTCTTTGCTGACGACATTGTCTTGATAGACGAGACGAGGGCTGGTGTTAATGCGAGGTTGGAGGCCTGGAGACAGACCCTCGAGTCTAAGGGTTTTAAACTAAGCAGGTCTAAGACGGAATATCTAGAGTGCAAGTTTAGCGCCGAGTCGAGCGAAGTAGGCTGGGACGTGAAGCTGGGATCTCAGGTCATAGCCAAGAGGGACAGTTTCAGATATCTTGGATCAGTGATTCCAAGGGGACGGAGAGATTGACGGGGATGTCACTCACCGTATAGGAGCGGGGTGGTTGAAGTGGAGGCTCGCATCGGGAGTCTTGTGTGACAAGAAAGTTCCACAGAAACTCAAGGGGAAGTTTTATAGAGCGGTGGTTAGACCTGCCATGTTGTATGGGGTGGAGTGCTGGCCTGTGAAGAACTCTCATGTCCAGAGAATGAGAGTTGCGGAGATGAGGATGCTCAGGTGGATGTGCGGGCTCACCAGATTAGATAAGATTAAGAATGAGGTTATTCGGGAGAAAGTGGGGGTGGCCCCAGTGGATGAGAAGATGCGAGAGGCGAGACTCAGGTGGTTTGGGCATGTGCGGAGGAGAAGCCCCTGATGCACCGGTGAGGAGTTGTGAGCGACTGGCGGTGGTTGGCGCGAGTCGAGGGAGAGGGAGGCCTAAGAGGTATTGGGGTGAGGTGATTAGGCAGGATATGGCTAGAATGGGGATTTCCGAGGACATGACCTTTGATAGGAAAGTTTGGAGGTCTAGTATTAGGGTTGTAGGGTAGGGCCTTCTAAAATTCTTAGTACTTCTGTTAGGGGCTGAGTGGGGTTTGGTAGCGATCTCTATAGTTAATTAATGTATTGTATTGTGCCTCTTATGGTAGTAACCGATTGGTATTATTGCATGTCATTCTACTTTCGGTTTTATGTTTAGATAATTATTTATTTGATTTATCCCGGATTTACTAACATTGTTTTGTTTTGTTTTGTTTATTGATTTTCTCTCTCTTTTTCTGAGCCGAGGGTCGGCCGGAAACAGCCTCTCTACCCTTTCGGGTAGGGGTAAGGCCTGTGTACGTATTACCCTCCCCAGACCCCACTTTGTGGGAACATACTGGGTAGTTGTTGTTGTTGTTGTTGTTCAGTCAGGCAAAAATGAATTGACGAGCTTGACAGAGAGCTTAATTTTTGGGGTCGAACCCTATGTTAATATATTTGTTGAAAAACTAAGTATAAATATAATTATGTATAATAATTTCGAAACCACTATCTCACTACGAAAATAGAGTGTTTAAACAATCAGACAGTATTTAAAGTTTATGCGCAGGTATGTCAAATTTGTTGAGGACAATTCTTAAAGGGCATATAAAATACGATATTCAGGTGATTGAATCATGTGTTTACTTGGGTGACACTGTAAACCAAGCTTTTCTGTTTTATTGGAAAAAGAAGTTAATGCATCCAATCTATAAACAAATCGAGAGGGTATACCTTATTTCAGTATATATACATTGGACTTGCATATTTGATAGGATTTGAACCGATATCCTTAGCTAGCATTTCGTCATAAATTTGATTGAAGGAAAAATTGAGTTTTTTAAATTGTGTTGAAAATAATTTTTGAAAGTTATAGTTGTGTTTAGATATGCATTTTATTTGAAAAAAGTTGAAGTTTTGTGAGTGGTTTCACAAAAGAATTGCCTTAAACCAATTTTCTGGAATTTTTTTTTTTTTTTCAAAACATGATCATATCTCATAAACAAATAATGTTTTCATTTTTTTATAAAAAAAATGCAAATTTATGGTCAAACGGGAGCTGAATTGTTGGTTGTAGGCCTTAGTCTTTGCTGTTTTTTTTCTTTTCGTTTCCCACCTGATGTCCAGTACCTACACTGAAGCCCGATTATATCGGATACGCGCTGCGTAGGGCCCTTTCGAGAGGAAGCGTTCCCTACCAAAAATTTTTCCATACCCAGAATAGTCTTTGCTGGTTGAATGTCACGGTAACCAATTTATTAAATGATATTGGAAAATTATCAATATTTCATTTGAATTGGATTTCAGAGTCCATATAGAAACCACAATAAGATACTACATTTACACATTTTAATTTATTAGACATATCATTGATTATCTTTTCGAACACATAATGCATGACATGGGGCAAACTAGTAAAGATAATGAATTAAGTGTTAATATCAGCTAGAATAAATTAATAGTATGAAGTTTAATCTTGTATTGTAATCTAGGGACAAGCTTGTTCACTTTGCTGCTTAACAATCCAACAAAATGATAGGAATAAATTGTACAACTATTACCTATTTCAAGTCACTTAGTTAATAGCTTAGATAAAAATAATGAGAATATTGTCAATGTCCAACATTTGTTTGACGTACTATTCTTAATCTAAACTTTGACATGTACTACCGGCATAGTTTGTATTTGGAAGAGTGACCATACTTATCTATTCTTATAATTAGAGATTTCAGGTACGAATCCTAATAACATTTGGTAGTTAGGGAGAGGTTAACCCTCCAAATAGAGACTTCACAACACGAATCAGAACTAATCGAACCCAAAAATAGATTACCAAACATCGTATTAGAAATTAAAAAAAAGAAAAGACAAACATTTGATTTTGTTTTTCATTTGTGACTTGTTTTGTGTAGGTTAATTTTATTTTTAATTATTTCTAATGTGTATTGCATTTTAATATGTTTACTTTTGTCCTCATACGATCAAGAGTCACTATTGAGATTCCAAGAACAAAGTGGAAATTTACCCTTCGTTCATACTTGATTTTTAACATAAACTTGTTTACCCTTAAAATCGAATAATAATGTAATTTATAAATAGTTTTAAGGATATGTGATTTCACTTGGCACAGACTGATAAATATAAGAATTAATGTTTGCAATTTACGATAAAATAAAGCAAATAAATATGATGAACAACTGTAGCCCTCGAGCTAGACCGTCCTCAAACTAACTGAATATGCTATTGAAAAGTATGAACTTGAACAACACCAGCTTGTAAGAGAGAATATAATTTATTGGCTTGTTATGCGTGAATGTATAATGTCTACAAATTGGTTAAGACCCTCTTTGTTTAGTAGAGGAATCCTATTTATGGTAAAATTCTAATTATAGAAGTAAATCCCATGATAGGATAAATATCCGATCCTTACTCGATACGTGCCGAGATTTCCGCCATGATCCTCGACTGATCACGAATATCTCGGCTTTCTGTTATTCGACGTAGCAGGCCTCCTTCCATCTTGCTCGATCTCTTTCTCGCTTCGGTCTCGATCACGGTTGACCTTGATCTTGATCGGGCATTGATCTATGAGCTTAGTAATCCATCTTCGTACCATGTTCGGATATAACTAGGGCCGGGCATTGATATTCCATCCGGATTTCGGTTAGCCGTACAAAATTAGGCAAGCCCGAGTTTGATCGTATACAGATAGTTCCCTCATTTTTTGGAGTGCAATGACAAGAAACGAAACGAGTCTTCAAATTTACCCTCGATTTATCATGACATAATCTTCGTGACGTAAATGACAGAGGTGACTGAAACGTCCTGTCGGTTCAGTTCCCCAGGAATATAAGGCACGTCAATTGATGGTCGGTCACTACTAGTATTGAACAGTCGTCTTCAACCTATAAGTGCATCTATCTTCATGTTTCAAACTTTACTTGCAAATCCCCTTCACCCAAAATCTTTGTCTTCTTCAGAACTCTATATCTTCCATCTGGATTTTCTCGCTTGTTTTATATCAAATCAACAAGTGTTCTCCTCCGTTTTATCCTTCTCTACCTATAAGGATGGCTAAAACTTCAAGAACCTTTCCGCATAAGGAAACTTTTTCTTCATCAAAGTCCGTCGGTGCCACAATTGCGGCAGAACATCCCCTCGCGGACTGCATTCCGACGAAGTGTGCCGCTGCTGCTAATTTTAAGGCGGAGAATACACCCTCGACACTGGTCACTGTAAATCAATGTCGAGGTATATGTTTAAGATTACAAAAGGTCTCCTCGAGAAGGTGAAAGAGGGGTGCAACTGGGTAGGCAGGGATGTAGTAGTGCCTAGCCCCGATGAATCCATCACAACTCACATGGAGGGGTATCTGAATGTTTGCACCTACCCTTTCACGATAGGTCCTTTAGACCCTATCATCATTGCCTTTTGCAGGAGGTACAATGTAACTCTGAGCCAAATCTATCCGTCGTTTTGGAGGATCGTGATCCTCCTCCGATTCTTTGTAAGCAAGATCGAAGGGCATCCTTTTACCGATCACCTCATGCGTCTCTACGGCCCCCGAATTTATCATGGAGTCATGATCAAGATTTATCGTCGAGCCAACAAACCCTCGTTCTAGAGTATAGAAGAGACCCGGGATCAAGATTGGATGGGCAAATGTCCGTTCCATGATAAGTGAAACAAGAAACGTAAGTACTGATTTGCCTTTGAATATTAATTTTGTCATTTTACTTCTTGTCTTCCCCTCATCTAAGTTTTTTGTGTTGCAGCTATGGCCATTGTGTCGGAAGTAATCTCTGATTGGAGGCAATGGATCGAGGGATTGTTGTCACAAAAAACTTATTTCGGCCTTGCTTGGATGGAGTTGTCAAAGGGCTAATTTGAGGCCTGTAACCATGGTAATCTTCTATCCTCATAAAGGTTTTCATTCGGGTTTTGTTATTATACTTACTCATTTTTTTAATGTTTTAGGCCTCGAGAAGGATTTTCCAATGAGGCCCCCATCTGCTGAAGAAGAGGCACTTCTTTCCCTTTCTGCCCCAAAGCAGAGCAAAGAGAAGAAAAGAAAGGAGGCACCGAGTTCTCCAGGTCCGGAAAGAAAAGACCGGCCAGGAGGCCCCGTAAGCCTAATTAGAATGTTATTCATGTATCTCTGGATTTCGTCCAATAGATAATGGATGAGACCAAAGATGACGACAAAGAAGAAGAAAACTCTAGATTGGTGACTCGTGTGCGAGCTGGCACCGAGGTTTTAAGAACCATTGGACAAGCGGGAGACGGAGCTGCTTTTCCCTGACTTGATGAGCCCGAGCCAAAAAGAGTCAAATATGCCTCACTTTGAGATGGGGAGGATACCGAGGAGCCGATCGAGTCCAATGCATAAACCACGCCAAATACTCCCCGTGATGAAGGCGGAGCCCCAAAATATTCACTAGGGGCAATAGAGACTGGATTTCTCCTCATTGTCTTCGTTCTATGAAACGAAAATCAAGGACACTTAGGTGATGGGGGCTCTCCACAGTGAAGAGGCCCATAATGTAGAAAATCTTTTCGGTGCCTAGTTTGCTGAAGTGGAAGATATCACCGGCCTAGGTGATTTGGACGTACCGAGAAAGAACCCGAATGAGGTTTCCTCGAGCTATAAACTGACCAACCGATTCCTGTACCCCAACATTGATCAAGAGCGTAAGAGTTCACTTATCATATCGATCCCGGAGGATGCTCAAGTTTTCTCTGCCCCAGTAGGGGTGGCTAGTTATTCGATGCTTGGTAACTGAAGAGGACCAAGCCAAAATAGATGCAATAGAAGTTGTTTGCTTGTTCAACGAGGCCCTGCATGCTCTGAATCGAGTAAGTTCAAGGGTCATTATCTTCGTATGACTTTGAATTTTGGATATCTCAAATATTTTCTTCCTTTCTCCTAGGCTTCAGTGTTGCATCATGAGGCCTTTCTCTGAGTCTGAGAGGAATGCAAGGACGAGGTCCAGGGCCTCACTTAGAAATGCAATACTTACAAGCTTCTTAGTAAGAAGCTTCAGGTAGACCCGATGGAGGCCCGATATGAGCATACTGAGATAGCTGAGTAGGTATTCCAAGTTCTTCATGATAGTTAGGATGAGTCAGAGATAACAACTAACAATCCCATTTTATAGGTTCGATAGAGGCTCGAACAGATCAAGGCCTCCAAGGGAAAATCGACAAAGTATGAGCCGAAGAGTTTAAGGGATGTATGGACATTTTGGATGCACAAAAGGAAATCGTTCAAGTAGATCTGGATTCGGCCAAGTCACAACTTCGATATGTAAGAGAGAATTCCTTGGTTTAGCGAAGAAAGTCGAGTAGCTCGAGTCCAATTGTCGATGCCCCCTTTTTATCGCAAAAAATGGGTTTATGATATTTGGGCATACAACTCTTTTCCTTTTGGGAATTGGATTTGCAATTTAGAAGAGTAGCCACCTAATGATTAAGTAAATTAGAACACTAAGAAGAAATGTAACTTAAAAAGAAGAATGAGAGAATAAGTAAGGGCTTAAAATTATCTTGAGGGGAAAGTGTTAGGCACCCTCCCAAGATCCACTAGTGTAGTTCCTAGTCATGCTACAATTGTGACTTTAAATATAACAACAAGTAAACAAGCAAACAAGATAGCTTTCACATAATGATTGCAAACAACTGTAGTATAGAGGTTTGGAGAAGAAACAGTACTGGAAACCAATCAATTAAAAGAGATTTTTTGCAAGTGATTGAAGTAAAAGACGAAGTTTGAAGAACTAAAAATTAATAGCTTTAAAATTCAAAAAAAAAAGAAAAAAGAAAAAAGAAAGGAAGTAAACAAATAAAGAGGGAGGGGGGGGGAGGGGTCCTAGGTTTATAAATAACATGGATCACCCCACACAACACCCGATAACCATTTATACACGTGTTATCGCATGGTCACCATATCTATGTCTACCCTTCCCCGCCCCGTTAAGGTATTTAATCGTAAAATGGTCTCGTTACTTATTGTATGCTAGTACCCGCCCCAATCCTATCAGTCCCGGAGACATTTGGACTGCTAGTCCTAAAGGGAAGGGGAACTTGGATTTTTCAGAGTTTTAAAAGGATAAAATTTTAATGCGACAAACAAAACACATAAATCAGTTAGGGGGAAACACATAGCAGTTTAAAAACTCAAACAGGACCCCTCACTTTAAGCAACAAATTGTTTAACATGACTTACATATACTCGTTAGTTTTTAATTAAACTTAAACGTTAAGGCGTGGTTGATTTATCACACATTTTCAAATAAGAAGTGCGAATTAGGCCTGCATGTTGGTTGTAATTATCAAAGTCTGGTACAGTTAATTAATCACCTAATGGATTGCCTAGGCGAGACATATAGGCATAGTATCTGACAATGCAAAATGTACTGATTTTAATGAAGGCTTATTGATGATAGAAAAACATAAGTTATGCAGATTAAACGACATTACCACTGATTTTAAACTTGTAGACGAATCAGATTCAAAAAGTTACTCCTATAGGCATGAATTCTAAGCGTTACTGATTTTAAAATGCGGTTACTTAAGTGCGAGAGTCCTATAAGCATGGTGTCTAGGATACAATTGATTATTTTTAACCTATAAACTGTTTGCCTAATGACATGTGTATATGCAGAAGTGCAGAAACTTATAGACATGATTACTATATGCAGAAGCGCAGAAGCTTATAGACATGGTTTCTAATGTAGAAGTGCATAAACTTATAGACATGATTTCTAATAAAATGCATAACTTATAGGTAGGATTTCTAATGCAATAATGAAACCGTTTATAGACAGTATTTCTAATGTAGTAATGAAATAAATTATAGGCACGATCTCTATATGTAGGTGCATAAACTTATATACGAGATTTCTAATGCAATAATGAAACAAATTATAGGCAGGATCTCTATATAGATTCATAAAATTATAGACAGGATTTCTAATGCAGTAATGAAAAAACTTATAGGCAGGATTTCTATATGCAGATACATAAACAAAAAAGACTGTGATTGCATAAGTAATTACTTAAAGCATGATGTCTACCCACATGCATAACATGAGTGACCCTCCCCTTTTTACTGCACCCCATAAGTTATTACAAATTATTGCAACCATAACGATTCAAGAAAACTAAAATTACATTAGAAATTAAAGATTCCAGCCAAGGAGAGCCTAATTTAGACTCCTAGTCTGAAACATGAAATAAACCAATTTTCAAAGATCATATTCCCAAAGCCTTTCTCATCTTTTAGGTGTATCAAAGTTCCTAGGAGCTTCATGAAGTCCAGACAGTGCTTACACCCAAATAAGTTGCAGAATTAAAGTTCTGTGTTTAAGGGCCAGCCCTCAAATGTCCAAGTTTAGAGGGAACTCAAGGTCCCAAAGCAAGGCTCATAAGAGGGGGGCAGAACTTAGAAACTAGGAATGAGTGCAAGTGCAATAGAGAGGGAGTTAGGGAAGGCCATGGTAGGCTGGTGGTCATACCCAACAATTAGGAGTGCTGACATACCCCTGACCAGCCTGTTAGCCAAATCTTAGGAGTTAGGATCCATTGAGGATCAGGTTCAAACATGGGCAGCAATCTAGATACTTCCAGGCCATAAGCCTTAACTCAAACACATTGAAGGGAGATGGGGTATGGGGATTCATAACGAACAACAAACGCAAAGGGAGAGTAACATATTTAATACAAAACATGAACAACAAAGTAGGCAAGAGTGTAGCAACTGTAAAGTAAACACATATGGAAGAAGCTGAAATCAAAATCGAGACATACTAGTTTCACGGAAATAAATAAGTAAAACAGTAGTCTTGAAAAGCCAAGTTGCAAGCAAGCAGTACAAAAGATCTTAGCAGAGAGTAGAGAATTGAAATTGTATTGTAATTGAGAGTGTGTGTAAGATTATGCGTGTTGAACTTGAAGGTTCAAGGTTGTCTGTGTGTAGAAGGGTCGCGCCCCTTTACAGTGCAGCAAACAAGTAAGAAAAGGTAAAGAAATAACATTGAAATCAATCTCCCTTTAATTAAGGGATTCGAATTTCAAACGGGTAAAGATGTTTAAGGAAAAATTTAATCGAAAAATATTTTCAAAGCAGTACAATAAAGGGTAAATACATATAAGTTATTTAAGGCAAAAGTCCAATGGTACACGATTTGTATGAAATAAGAAAAGGGAATCAATTAAACAACCAATAAAAATCAAAGTGGCAGGCTTTGTTCGAATGAACCAAGTCAGGAAAAAGGTAAAGAAGGTTCAATTAAAGGAAAATCAAAACCAATCAGTCAAACCCACATTAAAGGAATTGAGAATCAATTAGTAGTTGGCAAAACCTTTTTAAAAGAAGAATTTCTCATATATAAAGTAGACAAATCAAACAAAGGGGGGTCGTCATGTTACTTAGAAAAGAGTCTAATATTGAATTCAGAATCATAAGCAAAGGAATACAAGTTCAGTTTGTAGACTCATAGTGAGTCTGAGAGTCTAGGGTTCCAATGCAGAACCCTAGTCCAAATACCAAATCAGACTTTCCAAAGAAAACCCCAAATCCTAGGGTTTCAAATCGAATATGATATAGAGATGAGAAGGCAAGCCATTGAAACAGACTTAAAGGTCTGTTTCAGAGCCTCATGATAAACAAAACAAATATTAGAAGGTTTGAAACAACAAAGAAAGCTGATTTAAGAGCATAAAAGAGCATATTTTAGAAAAATCAGAACTTAAACAAGTTCAGAAGAAACGAGAGGTGGTGTAAACTTAAGCCACAATAGATGAAACATGCTTAGCAAGAACACAAACAAATTCTAGTAAAGCAAACAAAATCAAAGAACTGAACAGTAAACACATATTGTAGAAGAGTAAGGAAAACATAACAAGGATTAACATGTGAGCACATGAGTAACATGTATAGTAGAAAAGGAAGAAGCAGAAGAACAACACATGCGTAGTAAAAAGAAAATATACGAGCATAGTATAGATAAAGACACATAATGGAAAGAACAGCAAGAATCAGAAAGATATTTTTGGAAACCTTTCAGAATTCCTAAATCGAATACGATTTTAAAAAGAAAATTTGGGGAAAATAATTTATAGGTCCAGTAGAACACAAACACACCATAGACCTAAGAAAATAAATAGAGAAAAACCTCGAACAGCTTAGGGTTTCGAGAAACCCTAGAAAATGAGAAAGGCTTGGAAAAGTCAGATCCTGGGTCGAAGAGATCAGGAATTAGGCTTCTCGTGCTTGAATATGCTGGAGCATGACCGAAGAAGCCATGGAACCAAAGATCTGAGAATATATGAAAGAGAACCATTGAAGTCGAACTTCTAAACCTCAAACTCCCAAGGTCCAATGGTGGAGAGGGGTGAGTATAGACCATCCATGGCCTGAGAAGCCATGTATTCCGATGAAAGTACAGTGGAAAAGGGTCGGAGACAGGCTAGGGTTCCGAAGAACCTTCGAGAGAGTTTTGAGAGTGGAGAGTATTCAAGGGCGGAAGACTAAACATAATGGGGGATTAGGGTATGGTTTGGGGAATTAAAAGTAAAAAGGAGATCGTGACCGTTGATCAGATTGATCAACAGTCTGGATTGAAGGAGGCTTGGGTCTGGTAGTTAAATGGGTTAAAGGTATGGAATTGGGCTGGCCCATTTGGGATTCAAATTGGGTCAATTATGGGGGGTTAATGTGGCTATAATCGAAATGCATATGGGCTGCAATTGAAACGAAATGAGGCCAATTTAAATAGCTAGTTTTACCCCTTTTATTTGATAAAAATAGTAAAAATGATTCTAAAAGCAAATTAAAAGTAGTGAACCAATTAATAATATGTAAATTTTAATTAAAAAATATTGAAACCAATTTTACAATTATAGAAATGCTATTAATCTTAAAATAGGCTAAGATTGCAATTGTATGCAATTTAGTTTTAAAAATACCAGATAAATTTGTAAGAATATAAAAAAAATCACCCTAACTGTATTTTGGTATAAATATAAGAATAAAATAAGTTATTTACCAAAATTTATAGTTTTGGAAATAATTTTTGATTTTTGTACTGCTAAAATGGATAATAAATAGATTTAAAATCTTTTAAAAATTAGAAAAAATACCAAAACACGTGGGCACGCTTATATATGCATGTATATCTTATTTTGAAAGTATTTTGTAAATAAAAATATATCGGAAAAAAATTGGTTATCAACACCAATTTAGTAGTTGATATATAAAACCTATTTCCTTTCCATGTCCATCGAATATGTTGTCCTTTAGTTATTTTATGCAAGTCTCAAAGTTTCTTAATACAATGTTAAATAGTGGTATTCAACGGTCTCATATCAGACATTCGAACATGACTTGAGGCAATTTCTGATAAATCAGAGCCGAGACAGATCATTTATCTAAACTCGGATAAGGTAATCTTTGAGTTTGATGTTCGAGTGAGAATGTTATCTCGAATGCGAAATCATGTTGCCTTTAGGCTCGAAGAACAATCCCCTAGTGATAATTTATTCGAACTAGAGTTGCAGTAGCCCTTAAGCTCAATAATTGAGTATGTGTGATATTTCAAACTCGAAGTGAGAGTAGCCCTTAGGCTTTTGTATTTGGCTGATTTGGCCTTTGTATAATGGTCATTTTCACATATATATAAGGCTTTCTTCCCTTTTTGGCTTTCAAGAATTTTTCCTTTGCTTTGTCATCCATGTTCGCAAAGGTTAAAATGCCTTAGCATAAAATAATAAAGTCGTGTTTGAGGGTTCAAACAAAATCTTTCTTTTACTGCCTTTCTAGGTTAAGGCATTATGGGAGTTCAATATTTTTTGACATTTTTAATGAAAATCTCTTAGTAATAAGATTCTTGCGAGGGTATCCTTTTAGAACTAGTTGTAAAAGCATTCGAAGGCCTGTTTTTCTTACAAAATTTGGACATCTCTGAGCTGTGCTAATTTGACCATAGCCTTTTTAATTCGGGATTTTCCCCTTGTGCTTATTTTCCCGAATTACTTCGAGCAAGTCCCCGAGTGGGTTGGATGTGGCCTATAAAGATCGAGAATTGCCTAAAAGGTCTTGTGATCTCGAAGTTTTAATGATTCGGTCTTATTATATTTTCGAGATGCAGTCCCTGAGTATGAGGGTAATTATCTGAACCCTGATTACGATCGGCCTTGAGCCTGTTTACATAATGATCGAGAGTATGAATTTTTAAAGTAGAAAAAAAAATTCTAAGGCATGAGATATTGGTAAGGAAAAATACTTTCCTTTATAATAGATTATACATGCGTACATGTTTTGCGTTGGGGCTTGGGCAAACTACGTGGACACGATTCGTTTTACCGTTTGGCTCTTAAAAATTTTTCTCAGTTGAGGCATGAGCCATGAAGTAATTTACTCGTAACAAAGTTGACATTCGAAGGTAATGTCCCCCAGTATTCGACATTGGTTTTAAGGAAGCCTCAAATACTGTTGACGTATTTTAAATTAGCACGATCAAGGCTTGCCTCGTTAAAAACCTTGCCGGAAAACCCTTTTGGGACAAAATCAATCTAAGAAAACAAGAGTGCAATCCATGCTTTCAGACCTAAAGTCTTCATGTTAAGGAGTCCATTGTTGTATCTGATCGAACATCTACCGGTGTTAGGTTAAAAAATATAAATAAAAATAAAGAAGGTCATACCTTAGCAATAATATCCTTTTAGGTGTGATATGTTCCAATTTCTCGGTAATTGATCGTTGTTCATTGTACCGAGCTTGTATGACCCTTTTTCAACGACTTCAAGAACCTAGTACGGTCTTTCTTTGTTTGAACCCAGCTTTCCTTCATTTGGATCTCCGGTGTTGAGGGTGACCTTTCTTAGAACAAAGTCCCTAATGTCAAAATGTCAAAGATTGGCTCTTCGATTGTAGTACTTTTTGATATGCTATTTTTGAGCGGCCAATCGGGCGAGGGATACTTCGTGTCTTTCATCCAACAAATCTAAGCTCCTATTCATGGCCTCGTTATTTAACCTTTCAGTTGCATATCAAAATCTTATGTTGGGTTTTTCGACTTCGATCGGGTTTAGAGCTTCGGCGCCATAAACTAATGGGAACGGTGTTGCTCCAGTACTGGACTTTGATGTTGTGCTGTATTCCTATAGAACCTCGAGCAGTATCTCTCTCCACTTTCCTTTGGCATCCGTCAATCTCTTCTTAATGTTTTGAATGATGGTTTTATTAGTCAATCGGCTTGTCCGTTCCCACTGGGATGATAAGGCGTCGAAAGGATTCTTTCAATCTTGTGATCCTCAAAAAATTTAGTCACTTTATTGCCGATGAATTGCTTTTCATTATCACATATGATCTCGGAGGGCATCCCGAATCGATATATGATGTGATACTAAATGAAGTCTATGATTTCATTTTCTCTGACTTTCTTGAAAGCCTATGCTTCAACCCACTTAGAAAAATAATCAGTCATAGATAAGACAAACTAAGCTTTACATGCGGCCGGTGGGAGATAGCCGACGATGTCCACTCCCCATTTCATGAATGGCCACGAGGAAGATCAAATGGAGTTGCTCACAGGGCTGGTGAATCATTGGCGCATACCTTTGGCATTGATCACATTTTCGAACTAACTCCTTTTCCCCTTTCTCCATATCGTTCCATGTCGCGCCCCTTTTTTGCCCTCCCATTTTTATGGGGGAATAAAGGTCTGGGTTTCGATATTTATGGGGGGTATAACTCATTTCCTTTTGGAACTTGGGTATTTTGAAGAGTCGCCACCTAATAGGTTATGGTGCATTAGGGAACTTAGAGCGAATAACTCTTGGATTGGTTTGCATTACCAGAGATCTAGGGTAAAGGCTCAAAATAACCTTGAGGGGAAGGTGTTAGCCACCCCTCTCGGTCTACAACTATGGGACTCGGCCGATCTTATACTCGTGAATAAGTCCTTTAACAAATAAGTAGTTGAAACAAATAACTGCAAATGAAGCATGTTGGACATTGTATGACTGAGATAATAAGACAAAGGATTTGAACAAGTTGTGAACATATAAAAAAGTAAAGTTTTAAGCAAAATAAATTTGGGAAAGGAGGGGTCCTAGGTTGGTTAGCCTACAGGATCAAACCACACAATGCCGGTAAACACTCCTCAATGAGGGGTTACACGTGACATTAGTGTGTAGTCATCATATCCCGTTTTATCCAAGTCCATCCCCCTTTGTCATAGCCTAAAGCATTCTAGTAACCTCGACAATGTCTATGTGTGCACTACCCTTCCTTCCTCGTGTCCCTGGAGGTATTTTAGGACCTCTAAATCTAGGCAGTTCTAGACAACCCCTAAGGTGTTTAAAAGGAGAAAATTCTGGGCGACTGGCAAGAACATGTAGGACTTAACAGACAAATGCAGCAAAAAGCAGTCAAGAGGTCCAGGTTTACCTCCACAAATAATGCACATAAACAGCACGTCTTAAACACAAACTAGAGTAGTTTTTGTTAGAGACAAGACCTAAACAAGCTATATAAGTGAATGTTAATGCCCAAAGATATGCAACCTTTTTATAAACTTGACAGTAAAGCCCTAATTAGCTTGTCTACTGATTTTAAACCTATTAAGTCTGGACAATTTAAAATTGCAAAAATACAGTTTTAGATTTACAGAATTTAAAATTGCGCTATAGGTGTCACGACCCTAGTTCACCAATTGTGAACATGTCGTGATGGCACCCAGTCCCCCACGACTAGGTAAGCCTAACACGTTGCGGAATATACAAGTTATAAATACTTAAATAAGAAACAGCGGAAAAATAGCATAAAAAGATATGTAATCCATGCCGCTTGGCACATACATCCGTCACACATACCAAGATCCGGAACCCCACGGTAACACAGACTAAAAGAGAATATACAACTGTGGCTCTATGTGTAAAGAGTATCTAACAACGAAATGAAGAAAAATGTCAACTAGTACTACTAGAATAGAAGGGAAGCCTCCGGATCCGCGGACGTAGCAGATCATACCTCGAAGTCTCCCGGAAAGCTGCGGAATCACCTAGCACGAGCCTGCTCTAATGTACCTGGATCAGCACAACAAAAGTGTGCAGAAGAGTAGCATAAGTACACCACGGCGGTACTCAGTAAGTGCCAAGCCTAACCTCGATGGAGTAGTGACGAGGAAGGTCAGGGCCCTACTGAGAAAACAAATAATATAATGATAATAACAATAATAAGCAGTTTAAATGATAGTAATTTCCGAAATTAACAACAATAAATGATTACTGCAATCGTCTACAATTAAGCTAACAACAAATAGTCAACTCAATAAAACCAGTCCAGGACCTGTGGGAATTGAACCCACAGTCCCATTCTCAGTACCTCTGGGTCTCCGGGAATCGAACCCGCAGCCCATGTCTCAATAATATCTCAATAACTCAGGATCTCCGGGAATCGAACCCGCAGTCCCTATCAATAAGTCAGGATCTCGGGAATCGAACCCGTAGTCCACATTTCAATAATTTCGGGATCTCGGGAATTGAACCCGTAGTCTATATTTCAATAATCTCAGGATCTCGGGAATTGAACCCGTAGTCCATATTTCAATAATCTCAGGATCTCGGGAATTTAACCCGTAGTCCATATTTCAATAATCTCAGGATCTCGGGAATTGAACCCGTAGTCCATATTTCAATAATCTCAGGATCTCGGGAATTTAACCCGTAGTCCACAACCACAGCAAGAAAAGGAATACATAGAGAGAAGTATAATATGCTTAACGATAACTTCGCCGATGAACAGCGCCAGCGATTACCACGAAAAACTCAAGTAAGTCAATTAAGCAACTAGACAGTTAGATTCTACCTAATCATGCTTTTCTAACTACTACCGGGTAGGAATATCGAATTTAACAACTAAAAACAGGAATATCACTCATTGAACATTTTGAGTAAAGTATGTGTTCAACAACCAGCGCATGTACACGCCCGTCACCTCGCGTACAAGGCATTTAAAGTATCAGAATAATATCCTAGGGGTGAAAGTCCCCCACACGAAGTTAGACAAGCCACTTACCTCAATTCCGGTACAAAACCGCTAAGAAGACAACTCTCTTGCCGTGAATGTCGGCCTCCACAGGTGTAGTATCCGATAAAAATCAATAGAATCATATCAAAATAGGCCAATTGGGCATTACCCAATCAAAATAACTCAAAATACACCAAAACCCACAAGTTGCCAAAACCCAACTTTCGGTACGCTTATCGAAAAATCACGAAAATTATATTTTCGGGTTCCTTATCTCAATACGAGTCCGTGCATATAAAATCTATCGAAATCGGACTCCGTTTGCCCATTCAAATCAAAGATTTTCTAACATTTAGGCCTAGGGCTCAAACCCACCTTTAATCTTCCAATTTCGGTGAAATAATCATGGATTTCATGATAAACCAACGAATTAAGGTCAAGAAACTTACCCCCGATGATTTTCCGATGATATCCCAACGTTTCCCCTTCAAAAACCTCTCTTGGAGCTCAAAAATGGCGTTTTTGTGTATGGGGGTCGCGGGTGTTATGTTCTGAACTTAAGCTCACTGCCAGACATTTTCCTTCATCGCATTCGCGTGGCCTGTCACGCGTTCGCGATGCTCTAACCCATTTACCCTTCGCGTTCGCGTGATGCCACTCGCGTCCGCGATGCACAGCCGGCTAAACCTTCGCGAACGCGGCGCTAGTCCACGCGTTCGCGATGACCTTATTTCTCATCCAACCCGCCTTGCTCTTCGCGAACGCGACACAGGGATCGCGAACGCGGTGCCTCCCATTCTTCCACTACGCGAACGCGACGGCTTGGACGCGAACGCGATGCTCTGCAGCACCCAGCCTACGCGAACGCGAACAAGGCCCTCGCGAACGCGATGGCTTAAATCTTGCCCAGTGATCTGCAGTTTTTCTGCAGACTTTTCATGTTCCAAAATGCCGGATGATGGTCCGAATTCATACCGAGGCCTCCGGGACCCCAACGAAAACCACCAACATACTCCAAAACACGATACGAACTTATTCCAATCATAAAAACACGTCTAACAACATCAAAACCCATAAATCACATCGATTCAAGCCTAAGTTTCTTCAAAACTTTCAAAACTAACATTCAATCCAAAACCCGGCCAAATGACGTCCAATTGACCTGAAAATTTGCGGACATATCCAAAATCACATAACGAAGCTACAGAAATTGTCGGAATTCCATTCTGACCCCCGGATCAAAATCTCACCTATCGTTCGGATTCGCCAAAATTTCAACCTTCGGCATTTCAAGCCTAATTGAGCTACGGACCTCCAAAATACATTCCGAACGCGCTCCCGACCCCGAAATCACCTAACGGAGCTAATGGAACCATCGGATTTCCGTTCCGAGATCGTCTTAACACTGTTCCGGCTACGGGCCATTTTCTAGCTTCAAAGCTCTTATTTAGGGACTAAGTGTCCCAAAATGCTCAAATTTTCAGAACCGACTCTCCCGGCAAACCACAATAGCAGAAATGAACTTAGGGGAACAGTTAAATTAGGGATTGGGGCGTAATTTTCTAAAATGACCGGTCGGGTCGTTACATCTTCCCACACTTAAAGATTCGTTCGTCCTCGAACGAGCATAGAAAACATACATGGAGTAGTGAAAAGATGAGGGTACTGGCTGCGCATATCCTGCTCGGTCTCCCAAGTCGCCTCCTCGACCGGCTGGCCCCGCCACTGAACCTTTACCGAAGTGATGTTCTTTGACCTTAGCTTTCGGACCTACCTGTCTAGAATGGCTACTCCCTCCTCAACATAAGACAGATCCTTGTCTAGCTGAACAGAAGTGAAATCCAACACATGCGACGGGTCACCATGGTATCTCCGGAGCATGGAGACATGAAATACGGGGTGAACTCCGGCTAGGCTGGGAGGTAAGGCCATCTCATAAGCAACCTCCCCAACACGCCTCAAAATATCAAAAGGGCCAATAAATCTAGGACTCAGCCTTCCTTTATTCCCAAACCTCATAACACCCTTCATGGGCGAGACTCGAAGCAGAACCCGCTCACCAACCATAAAAGCCACATCGCGAACCTTCTTGTCCGCATAACTCTTCTGTCTAGACTGGGCTGCACGAAGTTTGTCCTGAATCACCTTGACCTTGTCCATAGCATCCCGAACCATATCGGTACCTAGCAACCTGGCCTCGCCCGGCTCAAACCAACCCACGGGAGACCTGCACCTCCTACCATATAGGGCCTCGTACGGTGCCATTTGAATACTAGACTGGTAGCTGTTGTTATAAGCAAACTCCGCCAGTGGCAAGAAATGATCCCATAAACCTCCAAACTCAATCACGCACGCACGAAGCATATCCTCCAAAATCTGAATAGTGCGCTCGGACTGCCCATCAGTCTGGGGGTGAAACGCTGTGCTCAGCTCCACCCGAGTACCTAACTCCTGCTGTACGGCTCTCCAGAACCGTGAAGTGAACTGAGTGCCTCTATCTGAAATGATGGAAACTGGAATACCATGCAGCCGAACTACCTCTCTGATATAGATCTCCGCTAGTCGCTCCGATGAATATGTAGTGCTTACCGGTATAAAATGGGCGGACTTGGTCAGCCGATCCACAATGACCCAAATGGAATCAAACTTCCTAACCGTCCGTGGAAGTCCAGATACAAAGTCCATGGTAATGCGCTCCTATTTCCACTCGGGAATCTCAATCTGCTGCATTAATCCACCCGGACGCTGATGCTCATACTTCACCTGCTGGCAGTTGAGGCATCTAGAAACATAACCAACTATATCCCTTTTCATTCGCGTCCACCAGTAATGCTGTTTCAAGTCCTGATACATCTTCGCGGCACCCGGATGGATGGAATACCGCGAACTATGGGCCTCTGCTAGAATCAGCTCTCGAAGATCATCTACATTGGGCACACGGATACGCCCCTGCATCCTCATGACTCCATCATCCCCGATGGTAACATCTCGAGCATCACCATGCCGAACTCTATCCTGAAGGACAAGCAAATGAGGGTCGTCGAACTGACGCTCCCTGATGCGGTCAAATAGAGAAGAGCGAGAAACCACACAAGCCAGAACCCGGCTGGGCTCCGAAAGATCCAGTCTAACAAACTGCCTGGCTAAAGCCTGAACATCCATCGCCATAGGTCTCTCCGAAGCTGGTAGATACGCCAAACTCCCCAAACTCTCTGCCCGACGACTCAAGGCATCGGCAACCACATTAGCCTTGCCCGGATGATAGAGAATAGTAATATCATAGTCCTTCAGTAGCTCCAACCATCTCCTCTGACGCATATTCAGGTCCTTCTGCTTAAGCAAGTGTTGCAAGCTCCGGTGATCAGTGTAGATCTCAGAAGGAACCCCATATAAATAATGACGCCAAATTTTCAAGGCGTGAACAATGGCGGCTAGCTCCAAATCATGAACAGGGTAATTCTTCTCATGCACCTTCAGCTGTCTCGACGCGTAGGCAATCACCCTACCATCCTGCATCAATACCGCACCGAGTCCAACTCGTGAGGAATCACAATATACAGTATAAGACCTCGAACCTCTAGGCAACATCAATATAGGGGCCGAAGTCAGCGCTGTCTTGAGCTTCTGAAAGCTCGCCTCACACTCGTCTGTCCACTGAAAAGGGGCACCCTTTTGGGTCAATCTGGTCATAGGTGCTGCAATCGAAGAGAACCCCTCTACAAAACGACGGTAATAGCCCGCCAAACCAAGGAAGCTGCGAATCTCAGTAGCGGAGGAGGGTCTGGGCCAACTCTGCACGGCCTCCACCTTCCTCGGATCTACTCGAATACCATCACTCGACACCACGTGGCCCAAAAATGCCACTGAACTCAACCAAAATTCACATTTAGAGAACTTGGCATAAAGTTGCTTCTCCCTCAGAATCTGAAGCACTATCCTCAAATGCTGCTCGTGCTCTTCCCGGCTTCGAGAATATACTAGAATATCATCGATGAAGACAATCACGAACGAGTCCAGATAAGGCCCTGAACACACTGTGCATCAAATGCATAAAGGCTGCTGGGGCATTAGTTAGCCCAAAAGACATCACGAGGAACTCATAGTGACCATACTGGGTCTTGAAGGCAGTCTTCGGGATATCGGCTCCCGAATCTTCAGCTGGTGATACCCGGAGCGCAAATCAATCTTAGAAAACACCTGTGCGCGCCCTGTAGTCGGTCAAATAAATCATCAATACGGGGCAAAGGATACCGGTTCTTCACCGTAACCTTATTCAGCTCTGACGATAGTCAATACACATACGCATAGAACCGTCCCTTTCTTCACAAACAATACAGGAGAACCCCAAGGCGAAACACTCGGGTCGAATAAAACCCTTGCCCGATAACTCCTGTAAATCGATCCTTCAACTCCTTTAACTCGGGAGGATCCATACGGTACGGTGGAATAGAAGTGGGTCGAGTGCCCGGCAACAAGTCAATAGCAAAGTCAATATCTCTGTCGGGCGGCATACCCGGAAGATCAGCTGGAAATACATCGGCAAAGTCACGTACCACATGAACGGAATTAATAGAGGGAGTGTCAATACTGACATCCCGCACATAGGCTAGATAAGCGGCACACCCCTTCTCAACCATACGCTGAGCTCTGAGAAAAAAAATAACACGGCTAGGGGTGTGATCTAGAGTACCACTCCACTCAATACGTGGAATGCCTGGCATAGCCAGCGTCACGGTCTTGGCGTGACAATCAAGAATAGCATAATGGGGCGACAACCAGTCCATGCCCTGAATAATATCAAAATCGACCATCCCGAGCAACAATAGATCCGCTCTGGTCTCAAAATCACTAATGGTAATCAAACACGACCGATATACGCGGTCCACAGCCAAAGAATCACCCACCGGAGTGGAAACATAAATGGGGGCACTCAAAGAATCCCGAGGCACACCCGGATGAGAAGCAAAGTAAGAAGACACATATGAAAAAGTGGAACCAGGGTCGAATAGAACCGATGCCTCCCTGTGACTAACCATAATAATACCTGTGATAACAGAGTCAGATGCAACAGCCGCAGCGCGATCAGGAATAGCATAGAATCTGGCTTGTCCCCCCTCTCGAGGGCGGCCTCTGGAACCCTGACCCCCGCCCCTGGATGGCTGGGCAGGTGGAGTGGCAGCTGGGGCTGGAATGATAGCCTGCTGGCCCTGAGAACCCCGCGGATGCTGTGATGACTGATAAGGGGCTCCTCTCCTGTGCCTGGGGCACTCCCTAACCAGGTGGCGTGTCACGCCCCAAATCGAGGGACATGACCGGCGCCTGACCGGGTTGCCCCAGTCAAGCGGACCTGGGTGCCTTTCATTCCCACGCGTTACCCCTGTGTTGATTGTTTCTCATTAACCAAATATATTACTAATCATAATGACTGATTTCATAATGCATAAACATAACCATGTGATTGATTCACTAACAAGTTCATAATTTATATTTACAACGCCCCATACATATACATAGGCCACAATCCCACGGTTTACATGTCTATGGAGCCTCTAGGATACAAAAAGGGAAATACAATACTTGCCGGTAACAAGGCTCCGGCTATACCTTACAAAACCAAAATGAAATCTAAACCGAAGTGGCAAGAACCACACAAGGCCCCGAGGAAGAAAGGGGCTCACCAAAACGGGCAGTGGAAGGAGAAGGATACTACTGCCGATGAGTTGAAGTGACTGCTACTGATCCACCTACAATCATGACACGAATGTAGCGCCCCCGGCAAAAGGGACGTCAGTACACTTGAATTGTATTGGTATGTATGGACAAACTTTGTCCCAAGTAAACTCAAGCCATTAAATTACATCAACAATTAATTAAGCCAGCCAACCATGTTTCCACATTTTCCTCATTTCAAATAATTCTCACACAAAGCACTTTCTACAATCAACCAATTTAACAATAACCAATCAATCACGTAAAGCACAAGTAGTCAAACAAAGGGGCAATCGGTGCCCCACAGGTTGCAAACTCTCCTGCTGTCTCCTTTCACAATTTCACATTATTGATTTTTGTATCAATTTTCAATAGCGATTTCGATCGCTTTCCATCCTTATTGCCCCTGACCACCCTTATTACCTCGGCCACCCTTATCACCCCAACCCACACCTTATTTCACCACGTTGCGGCGCGCAACACGACCCCGCCTTACAGTTTGAAAACACAACAATTTCAAACAGCAGATAAGGTACTACACACAATTTTAACAAGTTCAAATAAGCAACTTACACATTGGTTCATGTTCTCAATTTCTTCTCAATTCAATATCACAACCATGTTACAATATTTCCACAATTCGAGTGTTTCATCTCTCTTCACAATAAACCAATTCTCAAGTGTTTCGTTTGTTTTCCACAAGGTACCATATAGGCCATCATAGTCATTATTCACAATTCTCTTGCCAAATTAAACTCTCATTTTACATCACTCATAGCTCGACAACAAACTTTGAATATCCAACAACAACATCAAGAATTTCACACAATTTGTCAATTTAACACGAAACAAACAAACTTCACACATATAGGCGATTTCACAAGAATCAAAATTAGCCATACATACCTGGTGATGATTTTTCCTCCTACTTTATGCTTACCCAAGATATCCTACTCTTGCCAACCTTGTTCTTGAAGACTCTTACTCCTACTCACTTCTTTTTACTAGAAATGAAGTTCAATAACCATGCATGAGTGTAAAAATTCTATTTTCAAAAGCTATTATATGCAAACCTCTCTTTACCCAATTTAAAACTGAAAATCAAAGAAAATAGTTAGGGTTTTTACCTTGAAAAGATTGGGGAAGTTGAATCCTTGCCCTAGGATCCCTTGGAATTAAGTAGTTGGAACAATCTTTGAAGATGAAGAACTTCTCTCTCTAAAAACCCTCTCTTCTCTCTCTAATTTTGGTGAGATGATATGATAAAATGAAGAAGAAAGGTGTTATATTAAAGAAGAGATCGGGTCAAAATGTTACAAAAATGTGGACCGGGTCAATTATGCGGTGCACTTTGCGACCGCAGAATCAACATGCGGTCCGCAGAGTGACCGCAGAATGGCCTCAAATTTACACAAGTTCTGTTACAGAATGCGACCAATATGCGGTCCGCATTCTTGATATGCGATCGTAAAGTGCATCGCAGATTCACTATGCGATCGCATATCGACCGCACTTTTGACACGATTTTGGGCAACTCTCTGGAACGTTTTGCGGCAAGAATGCGGTCCGTATGTCAGGTTTGCGGTCGCATTCTTGACCGCATATTTGACATTTTTTCGGAAAAATTATTTCTCTACATTTTCTACGCATTCCTAACACATCATTCGGACCATGACACCACATCTACTAGGTTTTATGCACAAAAATTTTACGGGGCCTTACATGGCGAGTATCCCCGCACTCAAAACAAGCTGTGGGAGGACGCGGTGGGCTGTGGTGACCAGGCCTCACCCCCGCTAGTCCGACCCTTGGAAGGACCCCGCGCGAGAGGTGCACTGGGGAAAGCGGGGGAGCATAATAAGGCTCGCGAGGTCTGGGAGGAGCTGGAGTACCACCGGTGCCGGGCAATGCGGAGTGAGCGGTCGACCGGAATAACCCCCGCCAAAATGACCAGGGCTGATAAAGTACGGGCACGAGAGAAATGGCCCGACTCACGAGACCTCTCGGCCTCTCTCTCTCTCTGCTCTCTAGGGAGCATACTCTCGATCCTGCTGGCAATGCTAACTGCCTGCCGATAAGATATATCTGTCTCCAACTCTCTGGGCCATGCTGGATCGGATAGGCGGAACAAGGCCCTCGATAAATCTCCGCACTCGCTCCCGAACCGTGGCTACCAAAGCGGGTGCATGCTGGCTGAGCGGGTGGGCCGATAGCATACTCCGATGCCGACATGGAGCCCGTCGCAACCGCTCGAAGCTCCGAGCTCCAAGAATCCCTAAGGCTGCGTGGAACAAACTCCCTAAAACACAGATCTGAAAACTGCGTCCGAGTCGATGAGCGGACTCCTCTGGACTATCCAACTCATACGTGCGCCACCGATCATAAGCGGCCCCGCGTGGAAAGCAGTGAAGGAAACCCCGCTGGTCTCCACAATCCCCATCGTACGAGGAATACGATGACACTCCTCTAGAAAACCCAATGCATCATCTGAAGCCAAACCACTAAACACTGGAGGGTCATATTTCTTGAACCTCTCCAATCTACACTGCTTGTCCTCAGAGGCAGCTGGTCCACCTCCGGGCTGTGCTGGGGCGGCAGGAGGCATAACCAAAATATCCGGAACCTGTCCCACTGGCACACGCTGCTCCGGTGTAACGGCTGCGGGAGTCTGGGCCCCTCCCCCGGCCTGAGATGTAGCTGCGACGAGAGGAAGCAATCCTGCCTGAGCTAAAGTGGTATACATACTCATGAACTGGGCCAGGGTCTCCTGTAGTGCTGGAGTAGTAGCAGCTGTAGTCGGTGTACCAGGTGCCTGCGCTCCAACCTGGTCTACCAGTGGCACCTCAGCGGCAGCGCGCGCGGGTGCTGTGGCTGCACCTCGGGCGCGTCCTCGTCCTCTACCTCGGCCCCGGCCTCTGACGGCGGCAACAGGGGGCGCGGGTACCTGATCATCGCGAGTAGCTCGTGTCCTCACCATCTGTGAGAGAATAGAAAGCAGTAGTTTAGATTTGATGCCAAAAATGTCGCACGACAAGGAATCCAAAAGAAATGAAGAGTTTCCTAAACGGTTACATAGCCCATCGTAGATAAATACAGACGTCTCCGTATCGATCAGCGAGACTCTAAGTAATCGGTCTGTGTCCCGTGACTCCTATGAACCTAGAGCTCTGATACCAACTTGTCACGACCCTAGTTCACCAATTGTGAACATGTCGTGATGGCACCCAGTCCCCGCGACTAGGTAAGCCTAACACGTTGCGGAATATACAAGTTATAAATACTTAAGTAAGAAACAGCGGAAAATAGCATAAAAGATATGTAATCCGTGCCGCTTGGCATATATATCCGTCACACAATGAATAAAACAATACCAAGATCCGGAACCCCACGGTTGTGGCTCTGTGTAAAGAGTATCTAACAACGAAATGAAGAAAAATGTCAACTAGTACTACTAGAATAGAAGGGAAGCCTCCAGATCCGCGGACGTAGCAGATCATACCTCGAAGTCTCCCAGAAAGCTGCGGAATCACCTAGTACGAGCCTGTCCTGATGTACCTGGATCTCCACAACAAAAGTGTGCAAAAGAGTAGCATGAGTACACCACGGCGGTACTCGGTAAGTGCCAAGCCTAACCTCGATGGAGTAGTGACGAGGAAGGTCAGGGCCCTACTGTGAGAAACAAATAATATAATGATAATAACAATAATAAGGAGTTTAAATGATAATAATTTCCGAAATTAACAACAATAAATGATTACTGCAATCGTCTACAATTAAGCTAACAACAAATAGTCAACTTAATAAAACCAGTCCAGGACTTGTGGTAATTGAACCCACAGTCCCATTCTCAGTACCTCTAGGTCTCCGGGAATCGAACCCGCAGCCCATGTCTCAATAATATCTCAATAACTCAGGATCTCGGGAATTGAACCTGTAGTCCATATTTTCAATAATCTCTTGATCTCGGGAATTGAACCCGTAGTCCATATTTCAATAATCTCGGGATCTCGGGAATTGAACCCGTAGTCCATATTTCAATAATCTCAGGATCTCGGGAATTGAACCCGTAGTCCATATTTCAATAATCTCAGGATCTCGGGAATTGAACCCGTAGTCCATATTTTAATAATCTCAGGATCTCGGGAATTGAACCCGTAGTCCATATTTCAATAATCTCGGGATCTCGGGAATTGAACCCGTAGTCCATAACCACAGCAAGTAAAGGAAATATATAGAGAAAAGTATAATATGCTTAACGATAACTTCGCCGATGAACAGCGCCAGCGATTGTGAGCACGTGATTTTTGCCTTACCTGAGAAGTACTCCCAGAAAATTCAAAATAAAAATAGTTTCGTGTTGGGCATGATTTTGTGATTTTTGTGTTATTTTTTTTATCTTAAATCTGCATGTTTTGTGTGCGTGTTTATTTGTTTAAATTAGTAAAATACAAAAAATATATACATTATGTGTTGCATTTTTAGTGTTTGGTATCAAAATTATGCGATTTACATTTTTAGGTGATATGTAATTATGTAGGATAATTGTAGTAAAAAATAGTTGCGATATAGGTTAGTATATATATATATATATATATATATGTATATTACTTAGGATTTTAGGTATAGGTTAGTATATATATATATATATATATATATGTATATTACTTAGGATTTTAGGTAATTTAACTTAGAATTTTTAGGTTTGAATTAGGAATTAAAAGAAAAAAAAGAAGAGGACAAATACATAACAAATTCTGTCCAAGTCCAAGCAAAATCAGCCCAAACATTAGCCCAAATCCTACCCCTTACCCAGCCCAAATCAACTCCAAATCCTACCCCATACCCGAACCGCCCATCACCCTTATTGTTCGATCTGAGCCGTTGGATTGTTATTATCCAACGGCCAGGATTAAAAATACAATTTCAATATACCCAAATTAACCCAAACCCCCCCAAACCCTAAAATACACTCATTCTTCATACCCCTTCAAGACCGGCCGCCTCCCGCCGTCACTACCACCGCACGCCGCCGGCCGGAAATCGCCTCCGCCGGCGGCCGTCGTCCAAATCCCTCCATTTTCACACCAAGTCTTCATCTCAACCCCCCAATTACGAACCCAGCCTTCGTTAACCTCGAATCACCACCAAACGTCTCGAATCTTCATTCAAAGATTCGAGTCAAAACCCAAACTACGCCAAACTTCACCAAATTCACACCACAGCCTCCTCATACCTCCCCCACACTCCCCTTAACATTGGTTTGGTTCGAATCTAACCGGAAATGCAAAAGCCCCAAACCCGAGCCCAAGAACCCTAGAATTGAGAAACTAGGGATTTCATTCGGTTTGAACGAAATTGAAGTTAATAAACTTTAATTGGAATGTTTTCGTTTGAAAACATTCCAATTAAAGTCTATTGGACTTCAAATGCAACCGCGACTCTTTTCGAACCCAAGTCGGCCGAACCCTTTCGTCTTCAAAGGTATTTGTTTTCTTCTCCGTTTTGTTAATTATGCTCGGCCCTATAGTAGTTCTCAATTGTTGTCAATATCGTTGAGATTCGGATGCCATTTTCATTTCTCTCCTCATCTCTTTGGGACCTTTTATTTGGTCGATCTGTTAGTTGTTGTTCTTTGTTGATAACGTGTAGTTGTTAGTCGAATTCAATTCGTTGTTAATATCGTCAAGTTATTAGATGTTGGATTTATGAAATGCTGGCCGAAAATTCGTTGGTCACTGTTTTGTCGGATTTTGGTTGTTGATTACACATATCGTAATCGATTAATCGAATGTTGTCAAATACGTGTTCGCGTCAAGTAGCGTCGTCGAATATTTGTTTGTCATTATTGCCGAGATTTTCAGAATCACCGTTGGGCTAATTGATTTGTTATCAGTGTTATGTATCGCGATCGTTTAATTGCGTAAGTTGATTAGTCTGAAATACCATACAGTGATTAGCACATTTTGATTTGAGTAGGGATGTTTAATTGACTCGAAGCATCACCAAATGAGGCTCTTGAATGGTTGTGACTTTAAGTTAAGAATTTGCTGCTAGCATTGGTATAAAGGGGATTAATCAGACATAAGATAGTTAATACCCTACATAGCCCAGTGGAACCTGCTGTTACAGCAGGACACTCCACCAGGCCTTTGTACTTCACATTTAATTAACTAAGGCCCATGCTTAAGCACAACTTAGTGGCTGAGGGAATAAGACTGACAGAGCATGGTTTGGCAGAGAGGAGTGTGGGCAAGGGTTAATTAATTGGGCAGACCTTCAGGAGGGGTTGGGGTTTTTGGCTATAAATAGAGTATTAAGTTGAAACAGTAAAGGGGGACTCACTGGAATTCACTGGAACACACTGATACACACTGGAGAACACTGGAGAGTATTCAGATTGAACAGAAACATTAGAGGCAGCAATACATACATATAGCAACACTGTTACTGTTCCATTGGTGCTCGGCTACTGTCTTGCTGTTATTCAGTTGGTAAAGAGATTACTTGTTTGTTGTTGTTGTTTGTCGAGACTTGGGTGTTTGGTTTGTTGCTGTTTGCTTCCGTTGGTGTTGGTGCTTGTTCTTTCTGTTAGCTATCTAGGAGTTGAAGTTTCAGTTAACTCTAGAACTGAAGGATAGCTGGCACTTCTCTGTATCTTTTTCTGTTATGCACACGGGTTCAATCAATAGGCAGAACCTTGGGTGTTTGGCTTGTTGTTTGAAGTCACTTGGGATTCAATCGGTTGGGTGCACAAGTTTTGGGGCATTTCAGAGGCGTAGGGGTTCGTTTGAGTGGGAATTCTTTGTTGATTATCTTTGGAGTATTCAAACTTTTGTCATTGGTTTCTCTTCTTGAAATCTGATTGCTGGGATTGTTTGGTTGCTGTTTGGTTACTGCCAATCCTGTTACTGTTGCTACATTGCCACTGCTCACTCATCTTCGTTCTTCCGCATTCCAGGTACACATCCCTGTTGTTGTAATTCCTTGGTTCGAAAAGAATGAAGCCTGAAGCTTATGTTTGAAGTCTGTTGAATCATGTAGTCGTCTAAAGTTCTTATGTTTAATTACGTTCTGTTATTCTCTAATTGAGTTTGTATTGTTAGTCTTAGTCATGGAAAAGTGTAGCTAGACCAAAGATACACTGTCATTAGATAAGCACGTAAACCTGAATTAGTCTGTTGTATCTCTATTCAATCTTCTCTACTCATGTGTGTAATCTCCAAATCTGTTAACGTTGGACCCTGTTTAAAAGCAAGATTAGCTAGGGAGTCATTACTCAACTGAATGACGTAATTAGATTAAAGGAGTCGGGGGTGCATTTCGTGTGACCCGACCCCGATTTCGGGAAAGAGCAAATAAAGCGTGTCAGGAACCACAGGCGCATTTCATGTGGTGTGGTTCGTAGCAAGTTTTAAATAATTTGGAATCAACTCCTAAGTAAAATACAGTGGGATGTAGTTCGTTTTAGATTTGAATTAAAGGCGCGCCTCGCCCAATAGTTACACTAATCGCAAGGCCTTCATAAATGTACATATAAAATACTTAGATTTCGAGATGTGTCGTTCCTTAGCGAATATCACGTCCTTCTCAACAGTGTAAATAAGTAATCGCTCCGGGCGCATATTTTAGTTCTACCTTCTCAAATATGGGTGTGCATTTCATGCGACCCAAATCCAAACCCCGAAACAGAATATGTCGAGGATCCGGGTGCATTTCATGTGACGTGACTCGAAAGCATATTTCTAGGCAATTTTCTCTTTCGTAAATCATAACCAATAATAAAAGCGGTAAAGGGATATTAACTTGCACTAAGTACATAATTGTAAAAGCAGATAGATAAGCCAAACACGACAGTTGAGCGACCGTGCTAGAACCACGGAATTCGGGAATGCCTAATACCTTCTCCCGGGTTAATAGAATTCCTTATCCGGATTTCCGGTTCGCGGACTGTTAAATAGAGTCATTCTTTTCCTCGATTCGGGATTTAACCGGTGACTTGGGACACCGTAAATCTCCCAAGTGGCGACTCTGAAATAATTAAAATAAATCCCATCTCGATTGTCCTTTAATTGGAAAAACTCTTTGCATCCTCGCGGGTGCGGTAAAAAGAGGTGTGACAGCTCTGGCGACTCTGCTGGGGATATCTTTAGAATTCGAGCTCGGAATAACTGTTGTATTTGGCATATTTTATTATCCGATTCTTTTACATGTTGGCATCAATGTGCAAAATGTTGTTTTTACTGCTTTGATATTTTGTGAACTGTACATATAAATTGTGCCGGAACCAATCTCCTCTCTGAGTCTTCTAAATCATGAAGAAGGGTGCACTTCGTGTGACTTCTTTTCTGTATAGTGTCCGATTCCCATTTTAGAACGAGGTTTGGATAAGTTGCAAAACCGGTGAAGCTTCTGTATTCCCGGGTTGCTGCCTCCTCCTCGGCTCGAGCTGTCCGCTCGGGTAAGCCAAGTCTAGAACAGATAAACCCAGGTTTTTAAACCTAGAATAACAAAGCTTCATGCCGGATCCCTAGTAGGAAACGTTTATTTGCATCATGTCGCATTTGGCTTAGGGGACTCAACACAGGGGTTGGGTCCGTCTAGGACAGGTGACCTGAAATGAAAAGACCATCCTGCTGCATCCTGTTTGTTTTATGCATTTATTTGTTTCAGACTTGCATGCTGACCGATTTTTAAATATGGAGAATTTTGTTTTTCTATATAGTTTGTTTTTTTTAAAAAAATAAAAATAAAAAAAAAATAAAAAATAAAAAAAAAATAATAAAAAAAAAATAAAAAAATAGTTCATTTGTTTTCCAGTAAAATAAAAAAAAATAGTTTGTTTTATTCACAGATGTAGTTTGTTTTGACCGAACTACGCCGGTTTGATTCTCACCGTTAGGTGGGATACGTAGGCAACCCTTATCGGGTCCAACCACCCCTTTAAAAAATCAAAAAAAATGTGTGTTTAATTTTATCAATAAATCGAAGTGACGCTATTTTTGAAAATAGCCGAATGTTCCGAAAGGACACCGGAAGGTTGTTTTTTGCAAAAATAGCCACTTTGAATCATTTTTAATAATTTGCGGGCACGACCTTGAAATATTCCTTGTGGAAATGTTGCAAGGCCATAACCGCAAAATCAAGTCCGGGTTCACACCCTTTTTGCAAAAATAACCAAAAAATGTCAAAATTTTATTTTTTGTTATAAATAAGTCGGGTAATGCTATTCTTGCTTAAAATAGGCCGAATGTCCCTTAAAAGGACGTCGGAAGGCCATTTTTGCAAAAATAGCCACTTTGAGTCATTTGTAAATAATTTTGGACACAGCCTGGAAATATTCCCTCGCGGAAATGCGAAAGGATGTATCCGCAAAAATCAAGTTTTGAGTCATCACTCAACTTTACAAAAATAACCACTTTATCAAATAAGCCATTACATGGTCGGAGTTTTGCTGAAATAGCCACATTTTTGCATTTTAACTTCCTCAGTCTTGTGTTGGCCTGTGTCGGTGCTGAACGATGCCCCATAGGCCCCAGGATAAATTTTTTTTTTTGGCATCTTCTTAAATAAAATTTTGCAAAAAGAGCCACTTTGTCTAAATAAGCCATTACATGGCCAATTTATGAAAAATAGTCTTGTGTTGGTTTATGGTGATGCCGAACGATGCCCCATGAGCCACAAGATAAAAAAAAAATTTCAAGTTTATCTTCCTTAAATAAATTTTGCAAAAATAGTCATTTTGTCAAATAAGCCATTATGTGGCCAATTTTGTAGAAATAGTCATAACTGACACAAAAAAAAAATATTCTTTTTCTTGTAGAAATCTCCTACACAAGTTTGTAGTTGGAGTCGGCTTCTATAATTTTCCTTCAAAGAAAAAAAAAGAAATCAAAAAAAAAAAAATCAAATAAACATTTCTTTATTTCTTGCATTAATTTGCAAGAACTACGCTCGGTCTGATTCATGCGGGGTCATGATACGTAGGCAATCCACATAGGATTCGACCATTTCCATAACCAAAAAAAAAAAAAAAAAAAAAAAAGAAGAAGAATGATCGATAAGCGGGATACCTTAATGCTGACATGCTGGCTTCACTTTGTTGTGTAAAGTTCCAGAAAGGTGGTTGGTTGTGGTTCTAAAATAACTCTTCCCTGTAAGACAAAGTCAGAGGACAATGGCAGATAATCTCAAGACTGAGTGGGTTGATACCGATACCCGACAACAGCTGGTTGAACGGAACCACGGGTTAGTAGAGGAGGTCAAGATATTGAGACAACACGTGGCTGATATGTATCGGGCGTGGATGGATGGAAAAGCACCACCTCCGCCACCACCTAGCTTCCTGGACTCTGTCCTTACCCGTACCATGAACCCGATGCCAGATGATCTCCCGCACTCCCCATATGTACCCACCTACCACAGCTTTTCCAGCCACTCGAGTAGCTCAATTACTCGTCCCCCGGCTATGTTTTCACAACGCTACTCCCGTCCCCAACACCACTACTCTCCCTGGGACAACCAAAATCGTACTTCACCTTCCAGGTACCCAGCTCCACAAAAGGCTTACCAACCCCCACGAACATACCGGAAACCCCCCGGGTCAGGTTTCAAGCCAAATAAGGCGTTTAGGGAGGAAAGGTTGCTGAAGCGAGAAAAGGCGCTCACCCCTATCGGAGAGTCCTATGCAAGTCTGTTTGAAAAGTTAAAACATGTCGGCCTGATTACGCCGCTCCCCGAATACACTCCCGATCCACGTGCAAGAAGCTTCGATCCTACTGCACGATGTGCATACCATTCCAATGTCAGAGGGCACGATATTGAGAGTTGCCGTACCTTGAAAAAGGAAATAGAAAGAATGATTCAAAAAGGGTGGTTGATTGTGGTCGATGATGATGACATGGGGCACACAAATCCTCTGGGGGGTGTATTGACTGGAGCTAAAAATGTTGAAGCAGATGGCAGCCTTGGCAATATTGATGCGGAACTTAGTGGCTAAAATGCTGTGCTTGGTAATTGGGAAGATACTCCATCTTTTGGTCAGCTAGATGGAGCTTTGGTGTTTCGTTTTGTCGTCATTTTTGTTGTCCGAGTTATTTTCAGGGTTTTCTTGTGGTCAAACCCTTTTGTCCTAGCAGTTTGCTTTGATCTTGCCCAGTTTTGTTTCAGGGTTGTACTCTAGTTTGTTTTGCTTGTTTGGTCATTGAACCATTTCGTCATTAGTTTAATGAAGCTTTCGGCCTTTTGTTACTTCCGGTCATTTTTATTTGTTTAGTTCTTTTACCCTTTAGATTTGTCTTGTGCTCAAACGCCGAATCTAGTGACACGACATGCGCACACATAATTATGGCTTAATCCTAAAAGTTAATCATTAAGCAATTGTAAGATGATCGGGTCGTCTAAAGGAAACAAAAACAATTTGAGACTATTTGGATCCCGAGTCATCTGAAATCGGGGCAAGTAAAAAGAAACAGTCAAAGGCAAGCTGGCCAAAATTGACATGGGGTCGTTCATAATGAGAGTGTTGCCCAACGGTGCTTTAAAGATATGATGAATATTAATTGTGTTGTTTACGCTTGGCATGTTTTGAAGATTGGAATGACGAAGGCATTTTGTTATGCTATCCAAACACTTTATCCATCGTCAACCCTTTGAGCCTTATTTTAAATTCTTTCATACCCCTCCTTCGGAATTAGTTGCAAAGACTAGAAACACAAGTTTGAAAGGCAAAAGAAGAAAGGGATAAAGAAAAAATAAAGAAAAAGAAAACAACAAAAAGAGATAAAGAAAAGAAAAGAAAAATGTATGAAAAAAAAAAATTTTGGAAAAAGAGGAATTGGGAACTACGTTTGACCTGATTCCTTAAAGAGGATACGTAGGCGCTTCACAGCTCGGTCATAGTGTAAATAAAGAAATAAAAATCCCCAAGCTAGAAGCTGGGGCAATAAAAGTTGTGTTTATAAAGGAAGATGTAGACTCCGAAGGTTGTAATTTTGAACCCATTTTGTTTTGTTTCGAGCCTTTAATACCATTTCTTTCTAGCCTTATCCAAATCCACATTACGGTCCAAAGAAAGACCTTTTGACCAATCTTTAAAAGAGGCCAAGTCGGGCAAATGAGAGAAGTCTTATCAGAACATAACACTCTGATTCCCATCAGAAAAGACTCAGATCTGCAGCAGAAGAAATATGAGAGAATCTTAGCAGTAACACCACCAATCCCCAGCGAAAAAGTAACACAAATGAGAGAGTCTTAGCGGTGAAAACCTTCACAGGCACCATAAGGCGATGAAAGCTGAGAGAAAACAGAAATGAGAGAGGCTTGGTAGTGAAAACCCCTCGGGCACTACAAGTCGAACGAAGGTTGGAAATGAGGTAGGAAAACCCCAGGAGAAGATTACAAAAGGCGGTTTAACGACGGATGGTAGGCTATATGTGCATGTCATGTCCATTAGAGTTGGTATCCACGTTTGATAGGGTTATTTTATAATTTTTCTTTTTAGAGAGTCATCCTCGTTTTGTCTTTTATTCTGTTTCCTTTTATCTTTCTCCTTTCATAAAAATTCCCCAATAGAGTCTGTTTGTAAGAAATGACTTCAAAATTTTCCATCAGCTTTCCAATTATGCAAGACGGAATTTGATTGGTACACCCAAGTGGTATAAGTGAGGAGGGATTAAGCGCAAAGCCAGTGTCCAGAAGGATATTCCCCAACAATAGGAAATCGACAAAGGGGTGGATCGGTGTGAAAAGGATATCTCAATGAAGGTTAATGACCTCGAGGCCAAGGCCAATGAGACTCAAAGGTCGGGAAATGCCCATTCCTTAGATATGCCGCCAAAGAAGGGGAGATATCCCCAGCAGAAAGGTATTTTCAGTGACAAGGGTGAACAAAGAAAATGGTTCACCAGTAAAACATGCAAGGTCTTCACGAAGGGTCACTATTATAGGAATTCGGGTGGTCGGTGGAAAACCACGTGGAAAGGTTCGCGAATAAAGAGTCGTCAAGGAAGGCGGGGAAGCAAGAAAGGAGAAAACTATCCCCAGCATGAATATCATCAAATGATAACATCCCCGGCAGGTTCAGACAATGAAACGCAGAGCAGGGAAAGAGGAGAAGAACCATCCCCAGCAGGAGCACCACAACCAGCCACCACATTTTAAAACTAACCAATTTTTCTTTGATTTGAAACAGGGAAAAAAGGGGTTGTCGGCAACAAAGCATGCCACGAAGAAGATTCTCAAACTGGGGCAGAAAATTTTCTCCCTGTTGCGAAAATTTTCTCGAAACCAAATACTTGGTTAGGGAAAGAAGCTAGATAACGCGAGGAAATGATCTTTGAACCCGGTTATCCCAGCAGATTTGAAAGAAAGAAAACAACAAGTTGTGATAGATGAAATTATACCCCCAACAGACAGAACAAGACGAGGAAGCTTGCGTTCCGAAAGGCAAGAAGCCGGTATCACCCTCAGCAGTCCTCGGAAAATGAAACATTGATTTCGAGATTTCACCGGCAGCATTATATCCTACAAGTTTTTCAAGGGAGCGAAGCGCGAGCCCCGAAGGAGGTTTGGAAAGAGGAAGAAGGAAAGGGGATCCCCCGACAGGGTAATCCCCAGCTGATGACACTTCAATCCCCAGCGATCTCGAGAGAGAATAAAGGTTCCGAAGGAAGTAGAAAAGGAGGAAATAAAGAAGATTTTCCCCAGCAGCATTACCCCAGCAGGTAAGTAATTAGTTCCAAAGACATCCCCAGCAGTCAAGAGAAAAATAACACAACCGGGAGGAAAGCAATTCCAAAACAAGGTAATTCGGAAGAAAGGATGGCCCAAGAAGCAATGCAGGAAGAAGAAAGTGGTGCAGGAAGCAAAGGAAGGCGACATGGATGGGATGGAGTTAGTAAGATGTTGTTGAAGTCAAGAGCCCGCCTGAAGAGAGGAATGGCGATTTATTTTCAAAAGATGTTGTTGAAGTCAAGAGCCCGCCTGAAGAGAGGAATGGCAATTTATTTTCAAAAGATGTTGTTGAAGTCAGGAGCCCGCCTGAAGAGAGGAATGGCGATTTATTTTCAAAAAGATGTTGTTGAAGTCGGGAGCCCGCCTGAAGAGAGGAATGGCGATTTATTTTCAAAAGTTGACGTTGAAGTCAGGCCCGCTTGAAGAGAGGAATGGCGATTTATTTTCAAAAGTTGACGTTGAAGTCAGGAGCCCGCCCGAAGAGAGGAATGGCGATTTATTTTCAAAAAGATGTTGTTGAAGTCGGGAGCCCGCTTGAAGAGAGGAATGGCGATTTATTTTCAAAAGATGTTGTTGAAGTCAGAGGAGCCCGCCCGAAGAGAGGAATGGCGATTTATTTTCAAAAAGATGTTGTTGAAGTCGGGAGCCCACTTGAAGAGAGGAATGGCGATTTATTTTCAAAAGATGTTGTTGAAGTCGGAGCCCGCCTGAAGAGAGGAATGGCGATTTATTTTCAAAAGTTGACGTTGAAGTCAGGAGCCCGCCTGAAGAGAGGAATGGCAATTTATTTTCAAAAGATGTTGTTGAAGTCAGGAGCCCGTCTGAAGAGAGGAATGGCGATTTATTTTTCAAAAGATGTTGTTGAAGTCAGGAGCCCGCCTGAAGAGAGGAATGGCGATTTATTTTCAAAAAGATGTTGTTGAAGTCAGGAGCCCGCCTGAAGAGAGGAATGGCGATTTATTTTCAGAGTTGTAGTTGAAGTCAGGGAGCCCGCCTGGAGAATGGAGTGGCGATTTATTTTGAAGTTGTAGTTGAAGTCAGGGAGCCCGCCTGGAGAATGGAGTGGCGATTTTATTTTGAAGTAGTAGTTGAAGTCGGGGAGCCCGCCTGGAGAATGGAGTGGCGATTTTATTTTGGAGTAATAGTTGAAGTCAGGGAGCCCGCCTGAAGAATGGAGTGGCGATTTATTGTTGAAGTTGTTTAAGGAAAAGCGGCAGAGTGTAACGGAAATCCCCAGCATGAATAAGAAGGAAGGCAACAAGGATCAGAAAAGATAGCTTCAGACTTCGAAGGAGAATAGCTCGAAGACCACAAGTAAGGGAATTCACTTCGGAGTGCAATACAAGATAGCAACAAAAGAAGCTTGCAACCAGAATGCGAGTCAACAGTCCGAGATGATCAACAGAAGTTAGTCATAATGAAAAAATGGCAAAGAGCATGACAAGATCAAGTTAAAAAGGATAGATAAGAATTTGTAATACTGTAGCTTAGTCTAGCTTCTTACTTTTCTTTTAGCACGGTGTAATGAGGGGATCAGTCAAGCAGTGGCCACAGCAGTAACAGCAGTAACAGCAAGATCACAGCAGTCATGGTAGTCCCAGCTACCAAAACTTCCCGAACTACATTGACCTGATTCCCTTTTAGCCAGGGATATGTAGGAGACCTTCTGAAGCAAAGGTTCGGTCAGACTTTTCCAAAAAATGCTTCATACGAAGTGCTCAAACAGGCAAAAATCGCTCATATACGCTCACTTATCTTTGCACGAAAACTCTTCATGTTTACGCGCAAAGAGGGGCAGCTGTGAGCACGTGATTTTTGCCTTACCTGAGAAGTACTCCCAGAAAATTCAAAATAAAAATAGTTTCGTGTTGGGCATGATTTTGTGATTTTTGTGTTATTTTTTTTATCTTAAATCTGCATGTTTTGTGTGCGTGTTTATTTGTTTAAATTAGTAAAATACAAAAAATATATACATTATGTGTTGCATTTTTAGTGTTTGGTATCAAAATTATGCGATTTACATTTTTAGGTGATATGTAATTATGTAGGATAATTGTAGTAAAGAATAGTTGCGATATAGTATATATATATATATATGTATATATATATATATATATATATATATATATATATATATATATATATATATATATATATATATATATATATATATATATATGTATATACTTAGGATTTTAGGTAATTTAACTTAGAATTTTTAGGTTTGAATTAGGAATTAAAAGAAAAAAAAGAAGAGGACAAATACATAACAAATTCTGTCCAAGTCCAAGCAAAATCAGCCCAAACATTAGCCCAAATCCTACCCCTTACCCAGCCCAAATCAACTCCAAATCCTACCCCATACCCGAACCGCCCATCACCCTTATTGTTCGATCTGAGCCGTTGGATTGTTATTATCCAACGGCCAGGATTAAAAATACAATTTCAATATACCCAAATTAACCCAAACCCCCCCAAACCCTAAAATACACTCATTCTTCATACCCCTTCAAGACCGGCCGCCTCCCACCCTCACTACCACCGCACGCCGCCGGCCGGAAATCGCCTCCGCCGGCGGCCGTCGTCCAAATCCCTCCATTTTCACACCAAGTCTTCATCTCAACCCCCCAATTACGAACCCAGCCTTCGTTAACCTCGAATCACCACCAAACGTCTCGAATCTTCATTCAAAGATTCGAGTCAAAACCCAAACTACGCCAAACTTCACCAAATTCACACCACAGCCTCCTCATACCTCCCCCACACTCCCCTTAACATTGGTTTGGTTCGAATCTAACCAGAAATGCAAAAGCCCCAAATCCGAGCCCAAGAACCCTAGAATTGAGAAACTAGGGATTTCATTCGGTTTGAACGAAATTGAAGTTAATAAACTTTAATTGGAATGTTTTCGTTTGAAAACATTCCAATTAAAGTCTATTGGACTTCAAATGCAACCGCGACTCTTTTCGAACCCAAGTCGGCCGAACCCTTTCGTCTTCAAAGGTATTTGTTTTCTTCTCCGTTTTGTTAATTATGCTCGGCCCTATAGTAGTTCTCAATTGTTGTCAATATCGTTGAGATTCGGATGCCATTTTCATTTCTCTCCTCATCTCTTTGGGACCTTTTATTTGGTCGATCTGTTAGTTGTTGTTCTTTGTTGATAACGTGTAGTTGTTAGTCGAATTCAATTCGTTGTTAATATCGTCAAGTTATTAGATGTTGGATTTATGAAATGCTGGCCGAAAATTCGTTGGTCACTGTTTTGTCGGATTTTGGTTGTTGATTACACATATCGTAATCGATTAATCGAATGTTGTCAAATACGTGTTCGCGTCAAGTAGCGTCGTCGAATATTTGTTTGTCATTATTGCCGAGATTTTCAGAATCACCGTTGGGCTAATTGATTTGTTATCAGTGTTATGTATCGCGATCGTTTAATTGCGTAAGTTGATTAGTCTGAAATACCATACAGTGATTAGCACATTTTGATTTGAGTAGGGATGTTTAATTGACTCGAAGCATCACCAAATGAGGCTCTTGAATGGTTGTGACTTTAAGTTAAGAATTTGCTGCTAGCATTGGTATAAAGGGGATTAATCAGACATAAGATAGTTAATACCCTACATAGCCCAGTGGAACCTGCTGTTACAGCAGGACACTCCACCAGGCCTTTGTACTTCACATTTAATTAACTAAGGCCCATGCTTAAGCACAACTTAGTGGCTGAGGGAATAAGACTGACAGAGCATGGTTTGGCAGAGAGGAGTGTGGGCAAGGGTTAATTAATTGGGCAGACCTTCAGGAGGGGTTGGGGTTTTTGGCTATAAATAGAGTATTAAGTTGAAACAGTAAAAGGGGGACTCACTGGAATTCACTGGAACACACTGATACACACTGGGGAATACCTGGAGAGAACACAGAACACTGGAGAACACTGGAGAGTATTCAGATTGAACAGAAACATTAGAGGCAGAAATACATACATATAGCAACACTGTTACTGTTCCATTGGTGCTCGGCTACTGTCTTGCTGTTATTCAGTTGGTAAAGAGATTACTTGTTTGTTGTTGTTGTTTGTCGAGACTTAGGTGTTTGGTTTGTTGCTGTTTGCTTCCGTTGGTGTTGGTGCTTGTTCTTTCTGTTAGCTATCTAGGAGTTGAAGTTTCAGTTAACTCTAGAACTGAAGGATAGCTGGCACTTCTCTGTATCTTTTTCTGTTATGCACACGGGTTCAATCAATAGGCAGAACCTTGGGTGTTTGGCTTGTTGTTTGAAGTCACTTGGGATTCAATCGTTTGGGTGCACAAGTTTTGGGGCATTTCAGAGGCGTAGGGGTTCGTTTGAGTGGGAATTCTTTGTTGATTATCTTTGGAGTATTCAAACTTTTGTCATTGGTTTCTCTTCTTGAAATCTGATTGCTGGGATTGTTTGGTTGCTGTTTGGTTACTGCCAATCCTGTTACTATTGCTACATTGCCACTGCTCACTCATCTTCGTTCTTCCGCATTCCAGGTACACATCCCTGTTGTTGTAATTCCTTGGTTCGAAAAGAATGAAGCCTGAAGCTTATGTTTGAAGTCTGTTGAATCATGTAGTCGTCTAAAGTTCTTATGTTTAATTACGTTCTGTTATTCTCTAATTGAGTTTGTATTGTTAGTCTTAGTCATGGAAAAGTGTAGCTAGACCAAAGATACACTGTCATTAGATAAGCACGTAAACCTGAATTAGTCTGTTGTATCTCTATTCAATCTTCTCTACTCATGTGTGTAATCTCCAAATCTGTTAACGTTAAACCCTGTTTAAAAGCAAGATTAGCTAGGGAGTTATTACTCAACTGAATGACGTAATCAGATTAAAGGAGTCGGGGGTGCATTTCATGTGACCCGACCCCAATTTCGGGCAAGAGCAAATAAAGCGTGCCAGGAACCACGGGCGCATTTCATGTGGTGTGGTTCGTAGCAAGTTTTAAATAATTTGGAATCAACTCCTAAGTAAAATACAGTGGGATGTAGTTCGTTTTAGATTTGAATTAAAGGCGCGCCTCGCCCAATAGTTACACTAATCGCAAGGCCTTCATAAATGTACATATAAAATACTTAGATTTCGAGATGTGTCGTTCCTTAGCGAATATCACGTCCTTCACAACAGTGTAAATAAGTAATCGCTCCGGGCGCATATTTTAGTTCTACCTTCTCAAATATGGGTGTGCATTTCATGCGACCCAAATCCAAACCCCGAAACAGAATATGTCGAGGATCCGGGTGCATTTCATGTGACGTGACTCGAAAGCATATTTCTAGGCAATTTTCTCTTTCGTAAATCATAACCAATAATAAAAGCGGTAAAGGGATATTAACTTGCACTAAGTACATAATTGTAAAAGCAGATAGATAAGCCAAACACGACAGTTGAGCGACCGTGCTAGAACCACGGAATTCGGGAATGCCTAATACCTTCTCCCGGGTTAATAGAATTCCTTATCCGGATTTCTGGTTCGCGGACCGTTAAATAGAGTCATTCTTTTCCTCGATTCGGGATTTAACCGGTGACTTGGGACACCATAAATCTCCCAAGTGGCGACTCTGAAATAATTAAAATAAATCCCATCTCGATTGTCCTTTAATTGGAAAAACTCTTTGCATCCTCGCGGGTGCGGTAAAAGGAGGTGTGACAGCTCTGGCGACTCTGCTGGGGACTGATAAACCCAGAAGTTAGATTCTATCTAATCATGCTTTTCTAACTACTACCGGGTAGGAATATCGAATTTAACAACTAAAAACAGGAATATCACTCATTGAACATTTTGAGTAAAGTATGTGTTCAACAACCAGCGCATGTACACGCCCGTCACCTCGCGTACAAGGCATTTAAAGTATCACAATAATATCCTAGGGGTGAAAGTCCCCCACACGAAGTTAGACAAGCCACTTATCTCAATTCCGGTACAAAATCGCTAAGAAATAACCCTCTTGCCGCGAATGTCGGACTCCACAAGTGTAGTATCCTGATAAAAATCAATAGAATCACATCAAAATAGGCCAATTGGGCATTACCCAATAAAAATAACTCAAAATACACCAAAACCCACAAGTTGCCAAAACCCGACTTTCGGTACGCTTATCGAAAAATCATGAAAATTATATTTTCGGGTTCCTTATCTCAATACGAGTCCGTGCATATAAAATCTATCGAAATCGGACTCCGTTTGCCCATTCAAATCAAAGATTTTCTAACATTTAGGCCTAGGGCTCAAACCCACCTTTAATCTTCCAATTTCAGTGAAATAATCACGGATTTCATGATAAACCAATGAATTAAGGTCAAGAAACTTACCCCCGATGATTTCCCGATGATATCCCAACGTTTCCCCTTCAAAAACCTCTCTTGGAGCTCAAAAATGGCGTTTTTGTGTATGGGGGTCGCGGGTGTTATGTTCTGAACTTAAGCTCACTGCCAGACATTTTCCTTCATCGCGTTCGCGTGGCCTATCACGCGTTCGCGATGCTCTAACCCATTTACCCTTCGCGTTCGCGTGACGCCACTCGCGTCCGTGATGCACAGCCGGCTAACCCTTCGCGAACGCGGCGCTAGTCCACGCGTTCGCGATGACCTTATTTCTCATCCAACCCGCCTTGCTCTTCGCGAACGCGACACAGGGATCGCGAACGCGGTGCCTCCCCTTCTTCCACTACGCGAACGCGACGCCTTGGACGCGAACGCGATGCTCTGCAGCACCCGGCCTACGCGAACGCGAACAAGGCCCTCGCGAACGCGATGGCTTAAATCTTGCCCAGTGATCTGCAGTTTTTCTGCAGACTTTTCATGTTCCAAAATGCCGGATGATGGTCCGAATTCATCCCGAGGCCTCCGGGACCCCAACAAAAACCACCAACATACTCCAAAACATGATACGAACTTATTCCAATCATAAAAACACGTCTAACAACATCAAAACCCATAAATCACATCGATTCAAGCCTAAGTTTCTTCAAAACTTTCAAAACTAACATTCAATCCAAAACCCGGCCAAATGACGTCCAAATGACCTGAAAATTTACGGACATATCCAAAATCGCATAACGAAGCTACAGAAATTGTCGGAATTCCATTCCGACCCCCGGATCAAAATCTCACCTATCGTTCGGATTCACCAAAATTTCAACCTTCGGCATTTCAAGCCTAATTGAGCTACGGACCTCCAAAATACATTCCGAACGCGCTCCCAACCCCGAAATCACCTAACGGAGCTAATGGAACCATCGGATTTCCGTTCCGAGATCGTCTTAACACTGTTCCGGCTACGGACCGTTTTCTAGTTTCAAAGCTCTTATTTAGGGACTAAGTGTCCCAAAATGCTCAAATTTTCGAAACCGACTCTCCCGGCAACCCACAATAGCAGAAATGAACTTAGGGGAACAGTTAAATTAGGGATTGGGGCGTAATTTTCTAAAACGACCGGTCGGGTCGTTACAATAGGCTTACCTAAACGCAGAACAGTGATGTCCGAAAAATATAATAAGTACCTTGGTACAGTAGTACAGTGAGCCATTTTTAAAATAAGCTCTTAAGTTCCTATAGGCATGCTTTCTAGTGGCAGTGAATGGAGACAATGTTTAAAAGACTCATTAAAGAAAATGGATATTTGATTAAACCAATTCAAAAAGGAACTAATATGGATTAACTGACTTGTGTAACTAAATTAATTCTAATTCAATAGGCAAAATTTATGATTTTATTCCCTATAAACATGATATATAGTTGTTAAGAGCTGACCTTAGAAACATATAGGCATGATTTTTAGTGAAAAACAAATGTGAATACCCGTTGTAAAAGAAATTGAACTTGAACACATTCCAAGGCGTGGTATCTAATTACAAAACCATTTAAGTCCTATAGGCACGATTTCTATTATTGGAATATTTAAACCCTATAGGCATGTTTACTAGCATGGTAAAGCAGACATAACAAGCATATTAACAAGATCCTATATGCATGGTTTCTACCCGTATTACCTGTGAGCATATGATTTTTGCCGTATATCAGAATTACTCCCATAAATTCAAAATAAAATCGTTTTTGTATTGTGGTAATATCTGTGAATTTTTGTGTTAATTTTCTTATTAGTTTTTGTGTGCATATTTGTTTAAATTAAGAAAAATACAAAAATATATTGCTTTTGCATTCTTAGGATTTAATTTACAATTAAAAGTGATTAAGTTTATTTGACAAAAAATGGAAAGTCACAAAAAATATGTATTTTTTGCATTTGTTTTTTGCATTTAAAGCCTAATTGTGTGGTTTATATTTAATTGATGTTAAATTGAGCGTGTTAATTATTAATATAACTTAATTAGTATTTCTTATAATTTAATTGATGTTGTAGTGAAATTAGAAATTTTTGTTTTAATTAGAAAATTAAATTAAAGAGATTAGGAAAACAAAAGAAAAAAAAATCAAAGAAAGAAATCAAATTGGACCAAAGTCCAGGCCCAAATCAGCACAAACCGTCCCAAACCACCCGGTCCAACCCGCCAGCCCATTTCATTTCGATCTGGACCGTTGATCTCCCATGATCCGACGGCCAAATTTTAATTTCGCGTTTATTTACCCAAACCCCCCCCCCCCAAACCCTAAATCACCTTCATTCTTCATTCCCTCTTTCTTCTCCAAAATCGCCGCCACCTAGCCACCCTAATCCGCCGGCTGGAAATCGCCTCCGCCGGCGGGAAACTTCCAATCCTTTCCAACTTTACACCCCAAGCTCGCCTCAACCTCCCCGTCTCAACCCCCCTATTAGTTAGTTTCAAACACCACCGTAACTCCTCGAATCTCCACCTTTAGCCACGAACCCTAGCGGCGCCGCCGCCTCCAATGGATCCCAAACTCGCACCCAACATTCACCTCATCTCCCTCACACCCTAACCACCGTTATTGCTATTCGAATCTGGTCGGAAACCACTAAGCCCGAAAAAAATCGAGCTCCGAGAACCCAAACTCGAATTGGGATTTCTTCAACGGATTTTATCAAATTGAGTTCTAATAGACCTTAATTGATATGTTTTCACTTAGAAAACATTTCAATTAAGGTCCTTTTGACCTCAAATGCCAAAGACCGAGCGGCTGAATCTCCATTTTTGTTTTTCCTTCGAAGGTATTTCTTATTTTCTTCTCTGTTTTTGTTTAATTATACCCGTCGCTTTAGTAGTTTTCGATTGTTGTTGATTTCGTTGTGATTCGGATGCCAATTCTCTTTTTCCTCATCTCTTTGGGACCTTTTTATTTGGTCGATCTGTTGTTTGTTATTCTTCGTTGTTAACATGTAATTGTAAATCGAATTCACTTCGTTGTTAATATCGTCGATTTGTTTGATGTTGAAATCCAACGTGCTGCCCGAAAATGTGTATTGTCACTGTTTGTCGACTATTGGTTATCGATTGCACATATCGTAATCGACTAATCGAATAACGTTGATTTGCTTTTGTAAGTCTGCTCGTTAGAACAGTAAGACAGTTGTTTTTCTTGATACTGATTAATTCCCCAGTGAATCACTGTTATTTTTGAAGATTGAATCGTTATGCTTGAATTATAAACAAATTGGTTTATAGTAGCTGAGATATAGTTGTCAACTATATGCGACTTCACTGCTGGTTCATAGTTGTTTGTTTTGGTAGCATGTAAATGTTAAGATCCCCTGTGGCTTTGAGCCTTGAATTCTGCTGATTTTAAATTAGGTTGTGAATTGGGTATAGCTGTTAGTATATTTAAGTGTTCATGAACTAAACATTAGAGTGCAATGACATAGAGTGAGTTTGTTGAGACTGCTGGACAGCAGCATTTTCCAGTGATTCTTTTGCCTTTAAGAATTGTTTAATTAGTAGAAGCCACACTTATACAACTTTAAGTAGCTGTCAATGAATATTTTGGTCAGAAATTAGTTTGTTGAATTCTTTTGAATGCTCTTAAGAGCTGGAAAATGAAAACACATGGGGGAGTGATTGAAAGTTTGAAATAAGCATGTGCCAAGCAATGAGATGTGTTTTTAGCTTAGTTTAAAGGGCTGTCTGGCTTTCTTTTTAGCTATAAAAACAGAACTGGCAGAACACTAGAAGACACACATTGAAAGAGTAGACTCTCTGGAAACACTGTGAGAGACTGAAAAATAGAGATAACACTCTCTGGAAAACACATTCACACACATTGAGACAGATATAAAACCCTCAGATAGAAAACACTGAGTATACAGACATTCACAGCATAGACACTCACATACACTCATACAAATACACATAAGTATTCACTGCTTGCTGTGGTTCTCCTGCTGTTGCTATCATTCTGCTGCTGTTGTTATCATTTTGCTGCCTGCTATCGTTTTGCTGCCTGCTGGTTGGTTGAACTGCCTGCTGTGTGTGTTGTTCTTCTGTTTCTTCTGTTGCTTCTGTTGCTGTTGTTTTGTTGTTGTTGTTGTTGTTGTGCTGTTGCTATCATTCTGTTGCTGCGGTTGTTGTTGTGGCTGTTGTTGTTGTGTCTTACTGCTGCTGCAACTGACCTCTCCTCATTGTAATTGCCAGGTAAATTTTCCAATCCTTATGAATGTAAAGCTGTAATGACAAGGGTAGAAGAAAAATGAAGTTGTTTTGTTTGGCATTCATTCATCTCTGATTTTAGATATGACTGAATCTGATATATGTAACATTTTGTCAAACAATGTGTATTCGTTAGGAATAATTGGCAAATGTAATGGAACTATATGGACTGGACTGGTACATTGGAACTGTGCTTATGATTGCTATTATATTAATACGTCTTAGGTTATGTAATCTTAATAACTAATAAGATTTCAGATAAAAATAGTGGATTAAAAGGTTAAAAGTAATAATTGAATTTAGGTTTCCTGTTATAACTATGAAATTATGTATTGTTAGTAGCGTTTCTTCTGAAAAGTGATATATCAATTTAAGTGAATGATTAGTTGAAAATTATAAGCTTATAGTTGTTTCATTTGAAAACTAAATATGAATTAGTATCTAAAAAATGGAAATCGTTTTGATATTATGTCTGCAATGATGTTTTAATTCTGAAATAGTTCGATTATGATTACAACTAATTTGGTTTAGAGTAATTAGTGTTAAAAAAAAAATAATTTCCAATGCTTTAGTAGAATAGTCTTAATAATAGAATATCGGTCTGTTTTGACTTTCAAATCTCTTCTCTTTTTAGATTCAATTTGGATTGATAATTAGAATTGGTAAATAAAGGAAATATTTTGATAACTAAGTAATCAAATCAATTTTGAATTCGAGATAGAATTGTGATAATCTAAAAATAAAGTAAAAAAAAATATATTTTCTGTTGTGTGTTATTTTTGGGTCAATGCCCTAATGAGTGGCCCAAGTTCAGTAGGTATGATAGTTACACAAGGGCCTGGATCAATACAATACTAAATTAGATGGGTTTGGGCCATTAGTTCTGAAATTTACACAAAACATGAAACTGCTCATGGGCTGCAGTCAAGCCCAATATTAAATAAAGCCTAGACTCTTATGAGTTTGTGGCACAAAAAAAATATAAAAATTATTTAGGTAATAATAAACAATTAGAATTTCTTTTGTTATTAGAGACAGAACACATATAAAATATTATATACTTTAGGTATGACCTTTAATAAAAATGAGATGAGCCTCGCCGCTTCAAATGTACAATTGCGGGTCCCTCAAATAAATTTTTTTTATAAATATCTTAGATTTGGAAGGACCATTAGCAAATTTCACGATTTTTTAAGTTAAAATAGACGTAGATATTTTAGGCACGATTGGTAATAATTTTACCTTCCTAATACGGGTGCGCATTTATGTGACCCAAATCTTACTCTCGGCAAAACTGAAATATATATTAACGTCGCAGGCGTACTGGTTGCGGTGTGACTCGAAAAAATGTATTTGCGTGACTTTGCAATTCTTCAAAAATTGAAAAGCGGAATATAAGAGCACATAAATAAAAAATATATAAAGAAATCAGATAGAAACAAAAATTGCAGTTGAGCGACCGTGATAAAACCATGGAATTCGGGAGTACTTAACACCTTCTCCCGGGTTAACATAATTCCTTATCCAGGGTTTCTAATTTCGCAGACTGTAATGCAAAGTCATAAATTTCCTCGGTTCGGGATTAAAACCGGTGACTTGGGACACCATTATTTTTCCAAGTGGCGACTCTGAACTAAATAAATAAATCCCATTTCTATTGTCCTTTAATTGGAAAAACTCTCTCGCGCCCTCGCGGGTAAGCGTAAAAAGGAGATGTGACATCTCTGGCGACTCTGCTGGGGATGTTCTCCTAGAACTTCGGTTCAGGGTTTAAGAATTCGAGCTCAGTTAAATTGTTGTTTTTATCTATATTTGATTTTATTATATGTTAGTTAATGTGCTATATGTTTACCGCTTTGATATTGTATATATAAACTGCTGTGTGTTTACCGCTTTGATATTACGTGAACTGTGTATATATAAACTGTGCCGAAAACCCTTCACTTCTCACCCCCGGGGATGTGCTCACTGGTTGAGACTCCTTATTTTGTTAGTGTCATACCCCGAAATAATAAAGAGGCTCGGAAAGTTTCTAAGCCGGCTGGCCTTTTGGTTCCCGGAAAGGAGCTCCTTCCTCAGCCCGAGTTGTCCGCTTGGGTACACAATCTAGATCATGTACCGAGGTTTTAAACTTAGAATAACATAACTGCATACCGGATCCCTAGTAGGAAACGCTTATTTGCATCACGTTGCATTTGACTTAGGGGACTCAACACGGGGGTTGGGTCCGTCTAGGACAGGCAACCTGAAATGAAAAGACCATCCTGCTATACCATGTTTGTTTTCATCATTTATTCGGACTTGCATGCTGACCGGCTTTTAAATACTGAAGAAAAACGAAAAACAAAAGGAAACAGTATGGGGAAATAGATATTTTTCAGAAAATACAAAAATGTGTTTTACCAACAAATCAATAATTTAGTTTGCTGATAAAAGACGACGGAAGAATGACTTTGCCAACAAAATGGTTTTCTTAACCAAATGTGTTTTCTTTGTCGGTCAATAAAAAACAAATAGCTTGTTTTGACGGACCGAACTACGCGAGTTTGATTCTCACCGGATGTGAGATACGTAGGCAACCCCCGTCGGGTCCAACTTGCCCTTTTTCAAAAAATATACCAAAATTGTAAATTTTGAAAAAATAGTCCAATCATTGCCAGCCAAAATGATCTTCTTCTTTAAATAAATGTGCAGGATGAGCACGATTCAAAATGAACCCTTTTCACTCATGACTAAAATCCCGATACAAATACGACTATGGTGGGATGATCTAGGCAAAGAAGGGCAGGATGAGGTTAAGAAGTATTTGAAAGGTCTCACAGGTCTGCTTGAAATAAAACCTCGAGGGGACATCATAAGAGCATTAGTCACATATTGGGACTCCGCGCACAATGTCTTTCACTTCTCGGACTTCGAGCTCACCCCAACTGTGGAGGAGATGACCGGATACATTGGAAACACTTATATACCATTGGGGCATCAATATCTAATCGCTCCCAGGGTTGTCGCCATACACCGGTTTTTAGACTCACTGAAGACAGCCAGAACGGTACGTAACCCAGATCTAGCACAAGGGTTTTGTACTTTAAATTTCATCTATCAAAGGTACGGTCATGTGGGAGGTTTTGACAAGCCAGAGAACAAATTATGCAGCAAGGGTAATCGCCAGAAATGGGAGGAGCACAGACGAGTTGCCTTCATGATAGCCTTCTTAGGACTCGTGGTATTCCCGAGGAAAGACGGGAACATTGATATAAAGGTAGCCGGAGTCGTCAGTACTTTGCTTGACCAAAGCGAAAGTACTCTTGCTCCCATGATACTATCAGACATATATCGAGCTCTCACAACCTGCAAAGCCGGAGGAGATTTTTTCGAAGGCTGTAATTTACTGCTACAGATGTGGATGATCGAGCACCTGTGTCGTCGCATCCAATTTTTGAGATATGGGTTGGTTGAGAAAACTTGCATAAGCGAATTCTATACAAGGATTGGTAGGACCATTTTGCCTGAAGGAACATTGGCATGGAGGGCATACTTTCAGGCTCTCAGCACAAGTCAAATACAATGGATGTTGGGTTGGTTACAGATAGACAGAATCGTGTACATGCCGGCGGCTAGGTCCCACTTTCTCTTAATGGGACTTAAGAGCATTCAACCTTATGCACCCCATCGGGTCTTAAGACAGCTTGGGAGGTGCCTGATAATACCCAAAGACGAAGACCTGAGTACCCAGGTTATTGAAATTGGTCCCGATGGTCAATTCCCAGAAGCAAGGGTCCGCCAGATCTGGAGCAAATGCCAATATCTGGAGGCAAACATTTGTGTGCAGGATCGAGCTAGAGGAGAGGTTGTACCCAGATATCTTACTTGGTACAAAGAAGAAACATCGGGTGAAAGACCATCCAAAAGACCTCACCTCAGGGAATTTGCTGAAGCGTCACAAGAACAATGGGACTGGTTAGCTAAGGAAGAGGTTTACAGAACAAAGATTGGCAAGATAGAGCAACGGGTCCAAGATCTCCAATTTGAAAAGGATATGCAAGCTGCCGCCGACGAAGGAGATAAAAAGAAGTTGGCACAAGAAAATGACTTTTTGAGAGCTCAAATCCAGCAAATGAAAAGGGATGCTGACAGACAGTTGAGGAGTCGAGCGGACGAAAAATTGATAAAGGGTTTGAAAAACCAAGTTGCCGATGTCCAAAGAGAATTGGAAGAGTCAAAGACCCAAACAATAACGATCCGTTCTAGCTGGAGAAAGGAGGCACATCAACATGCACTTCACCTACAACGGGTGGAAGAAGATTACACTGAGATCATCACTAGTCTAAGGGAAGCAAATGTTATCCTCGGGGAGCGGGTTTTCAAGCAAGCCCGAGATGCCAGAGCAGACCTCGACCGTTGCCACGATTTGATGGCCCGACTGCAAGAACAAGTGGATAGGCTCCTAGACCAAGTCACCAACAATGCTCGAAGATTGGGGCGAAAAACCAGCAGATAGAACAGCTACTCAGAGAAAGGGACATGATCAAGGACAGAATTGGAGAAATCGGGCACTATATCACCATGAAGTGTTTAGCTTGTGAACAGATGCCCCGCCCCGCCCTTTTTGCTTCAGTTATGTGCTATGTTCATCGGATCATGAGAGAGTTAAGGGGACTACACAAGGACCTCACACCAAGGCCCGCGGCAAGGCCGAATGATGCCTCGCGGGCCCCTAGGAATTTAAGAGCATTAGACTTCTGATTAAAAATGTATTTTGAAATATTGAGTCAAGCTGGTTGGCATTTCATTTTCCTTTTTCGAGTTAAGCATTCCCCTATTTTGTTGATTATTGTAAGACATGTTTTGTAACTTTAAGGTTTTATTTGATATAAAAGTTACTGAATTTCGCCACAATCTTGTTATATGAACTACGCTCGGTCTGATTCACGCGGGGACGTGATACATAGACAATCCACATAAGATTCGACCGCCACTAAAAAAGAAAAGAAAAATGGGGAGGTTAATAACAATAAAGTTTTCAAGGATAAGAGAAGAAGAAAAAGAAAAGCTGGAATGACGCATGCGAGGAATACATGTAGAAATGGTTAATTGATTAGGTGCATTGCATCCAACGTGCGATAACATGCTTGTTAAATTCAGTGAGCTAACAAGTTTGTTACATTTTCAGAAAAGTTTAGCAGTTGACTTGACAGAGTATACCGGCCGATCACCCTTACCATACCACATCAAAAGGTCCAATTCCAGCAAGCATGTCTAGTTCCGGCAAAAGTATCGATGGGGAGAAAACAGAGATACAAATCATTAAAGAAGAAGTGGACCGGTTGAGACAGCAAATGACAGAGATGCACCTAGCGTGGGCTAGGGGACAATCATCACCAAACCTTCCTACTTTTCCACCAGCACCAGAGCATCCGACCATTGACCCCCGACCAGTGCACCAATCTATCCTTATTATCAAGGGGAAAACCCATATATCCCCCCGGTTTCACCAGCCAGGCAAAATCCTCCTCCCCCGGTTACCCCTGTTTTTGTGGCACCTCCACCTGCTCCTTTACAAAAATCGTCCAGTGAGCCGCTTTTTCAAATCCACGACAATCATTGTTATTCTCCCGAGCCTACCTTTAAGGCTCCTGAACCGCATTCACACACCCCTCACTGGGATAACCCGGCAGAACCGGAAAAGCACCTCCCAAGTTTGGAGCATGAGGAAGTTATTCGAAAAGTTAAAAGCCTGGAGCAGTCCTTCAGGAATATGCATGGTTTGGGCAACCAGGTCAGTGTCGCTTACAAAGATCTATGTCCATTCCCGGATGTACAGTTGCCGGCCGGGTTTAAAATGCCCAAGTTTGACCTATACGAGGGGCATGGTGACCCAGTAGCCCATCTTCGAGGTTTTTGTAGTAAGATGCGAGGAGCCGGAGGGCGAGATGAGATTCTGATAGCTTACTTTGGTCAGAGCTTGGGGGGATCTGCACTAGAGTGGTACACTAGGCAAGATCCCAGCAGATGGTTTACATGGGACGATTTGGCTCAAGCATTCATCGGCCAGTTCCAGTACAATCTTGAAATAGTTCCCGACCGCTTATCATTGCTAAAGTTAGAGAAGAAACCCGCCGAAAGTTTCAGAGAATTTGGTTTCCGCTGGAGGGAACAGGCAGCAAAGGGTAGATCCGCCTATGAGAGAGAACGAGATGGTGGATTACTTCCTGCAGACACTGGAGCCAACCTATTTCGGACATCTGGTGACGTCCGTGGGTAAGTCATTCACGGAGGTGATAAAGATGGGGGCTATGATCGAGGAAGGCTTGAAAGCCAATAAGATCATGAGCTATTCAGCGTTGAAAGCCACCACTCAAGCTATCCAAAGTGGTACCGGAAGAGTGCTTGGGAAAAATAGGAAAGAAGAAGTCACGGCGGTCGAGTCCGGAACATGGTTCAGAAATAGAGGCCCCGCACCCCAGTATATCCCGCCACAGCCTCACCACCAAAATTACCTCCACAATCCATATAACCATCCGTAACATTACTATCCAGCACCTGATCCCCATTTTACTGTCCATCACGCTCAGTCATATTCCGCATCTCCCGTCCAGGCACCATGGCGTGCGCCAAATCCACAGAACAATTGCCCACCCCCAAGAGCCTATAGAAATCCCATGGGTGCGGGCTTTCGGCCGAACCAAGCATTCAAGAGCGACAGGGCGCCAAGGCCAAAGACTTTCACTCCCTTGGGGGAGTCCTACACCAATCTGTTCCACCGTTTGAAGCAAGTAGGGTTGTTAAATCCGGTTGAGGCTAAGCTGCCAAACCCTCTTCCAAAGAATCTGGACCATTCAGTAAATTGTGCATACTGCTCAGGATGTCCAGGACACGACACGGAAAAGTGTTGGAGGTTGAAAACGACCATCCAGGAGCTCATCGACACTCGCAGGATTGAGGTCCAGACTCCAACAGAGCCCAACATCAACCAAAACCCACTTCCAACTCATCATGAGACCAACATGATCGAGTTGGTACGGGTAGAAGAAGGAAAGGAGAAAACCTCTCAGACTGTAATGATGATCAAGTCTAGTGGGGTAGGAATGAGAAAGGGGCCAAGCCTTGATGAGTCACCCATTTGCAAGAAGGACGTACAAAGGGGGTTGGAAGCAGAAAAGGGAAGTGTGAACGAAGTACCGGTGAGGCCGGGGGAAGCAAAAATAGTTGTACCAGGGGTAGCAACCAAACCCGTCTTGACGGTAGCAGGTGTTCGAATGGATCCTTTCATCATCAAGCCAGCAATACAGTTGCCAATAGCTGATAACAGAGCTATTCCCTGGAATTATGATCGGGTTACGACAACCTACAAAGGAAATGAAGTTAAAGAGGAAGTTTGCGAAGCTCAAGGTTTGACCCGCTCAGGGAGATGTTTTGCCCCCGTGGAGTGAGGAAGACTACCCCGGCAACACTGAAAAAGCCGGTAACTGACGAAGAGGTGGAAGAATTCCTGAAAAAGATAAAGCTGCATGATTATTCTGTCCTAGAACAGCTGAAGAAGACTCCTGCGCAAATCTCATTGCTATCCTTGCTGATACATTCTGAAGAACATCGGCAAGCTTTGATGAAAGTTCTGAATGAGGCACATGTACCTGATAAAATCTCAGTGAGTCATTTGGAGAAGATCACCAATAGGATCTTCGAAGCGAATCGGATCACCTTCACCGATGATGAATTGCTCGAGGAAGGCACCGAGCACAACAAGGCTTTATATCTTACGGTAAAGTGTGAGGAGTCGGTGGTTACCAAAGTCCTTGTCGATAATGGGTCCAGTGCTAACATCTGTCCTCTCTCTACACTGGACAAGTTGAAAGTGGACATCGGCAGGATACGCAAGAACAACATATGTGTTCGAGGGTTTGATGGAGGAGGCAAGGCGTCGATCGGGGACATAGTGCTAATCTTGACAATTGGGCCAGTGGAGTTCACCATGGAATTCCAGGTGCTGGACATGGTGGTGTCATATAACCTTCTGATAGGGCGACCATGGATCCATGCCGCAAGAGCAGTTCCATCCAACCTACACCAACTCGTCAAGTTTGAGTGGGACCAACCAGGAGATCGTCGTCCATGGAGAGAATGATCTACAACCAGGCACCATCGTCCCCTTTGTTGAGACAGAAGAAGATGTTGGGCCATGGGTATACCAGATCTGCGATGTGGTATCCGCCAACCGAGTTCCAGAAGGGGAATGCATTCCCAATGACAGAATAATTACTGCAGACGTCATGGTGGCTCATGAAATGTTGAGAAACGGTTTCATACCCGGCAAAGGTTTAGGTGCATCTCTGCAAGGAATCATACAACCGGTATCCGTGGTCGAAAATGTGGGAACCTTCGGCTTGGGATTCAAGCCAACGTCAAAGGACATCCAGCGAGCCAAGAGGAATAAGCAGAAGACATGGGTGCTCCCGAAGCCTGTTCCACGTCTTTCCCGATCTTTTGTCAGATCTGGAGTAAGAGGACATCCGACGACAAAGATTCCCAGTCCTATGGTTAGGCCAGACGAAGAGTTCTTAAGAAAGTTCGAGGACCTATTCGCGGATGTATGCATGCTAGAGGATGGCGAAGGATCCAGCCATGCCGATATACAGTTTGTGGGATCGAAAGCAAAGTTGAATAATTAGAAGGCTATTCCTCTCCCTGTCCGGAAGGAGTCTTGGTAGTTTGTTTTGGATTGTCTTATTTCGAAATTTTGTGTTGGGATTATCCCCGAATTAAAAATCCGTTTGTTTCAGTTCGTTTTGATTTGAGTTCGCAAGTTTGTTTTTCCTTGTACTATTCCCATTAATGAAATTTGGTTCCTTTCGTTTCTAATTTTGTTTATTTTCCTTCTTTCTACTTTTCTGAGCAGCTTTCTTTCAACTAATCTTAATGATATGGCATGCTTAAAGATTAATCAACCCAGTCTAGGAAGTCAATCGGGTTTGGAAATAATAACGCATGAAATAAGAGGTGACGAGAATGAATCGGAATACGGCGATGATGAAGCCGTAGAAGAAATCGGGCAAGAATTAAGTCACGTCGAGGAGAAACCCAAACCAAATTTAAATGACACTGAGGCTGTTAACCTAGGGGACACAGATGACGTCAAAGAAACCAGAATAAGTGTCCATATTGAACCCAATCTGAGAGAAGAGTTGATCAAAACACTCATGGAGTTTAAAGACATTTTCGCATGGTCGTACGACGACATGCCGGGACTCAACACTGATCTAGTGGTTCATAAATTACCCACTGATCCGGCATATCCTCCCGTCAAGCAGAAACTGCGGAAATTCAAGACGGAGATGAGTGTAAAGATCAAAGAGGAAGTGACCAAGCAGTTGCAGGCGAAAGTCATTCGTGTCACTCGATACCCTGAATGGTTGGCTAACGTAGTACCGGTGCCAAAGAAAGACGAAAAGATCAGAGTATGCGTGGACTACCACAATCTCAACAAGGCAAGTCCTAAGGATAATTTCTCGCTTCCCAATATCCATATCCGGATTGATAATTGCGCCGGACGTGAAATCGGATCCTTTGTGGATTGCTACGCGGGATATCATCAGATCTTGATGGATGAAGAGGACGCAGAAAAGATGGCTTTTATCACACCGTGGGGGACTTATTGCTACCGGGTGATGCCATTCGGTTTGAAGAACGCAGGGGCAACATACATGAGGGCGATGACTACGGTATTCCATGACATGATACACAAGGAAATTGAAGTGTACGTGGATGATGTGATCATAAAATCTAGACGTCAAGAAGACCACGTTGCCGACCTCGGGAAGTTCTTTCAAAGACTTCGAAGATATGATATCAAGCTCAATCCGGCCAAATGCGCATTCGGAGTTCCATCAGGAAAGTTGCTAGGATTCATCGTCAGCCGACGGGGCATTGAGTTGGACCCATCCAAAATCAAGTCCATCCAAGAGTTACCCCCGCCAAAGAATAAAACAGAGGTAATGAGTTTGTTGGGAAGGTTAAATTACATCAGTAGGTTTATTGCTCAGCTTACAGCAACCTGTGAACCCATATTCCGTCTGTTGAAGAAAGACGCTGCGATAGAATGGACGACAAAATGTCAGGAAGCGTTTGACCAAATCAAAGGGTATCTGTCAAAACCACCCGTACTAGTTCCGCCTAAACCGGGTAGACCCCTGATTCTTTGTCTAACGGTTTTGGAGAATTCGTTCGACTGCGTACTTGGGCAGCATGATCTTACTGGCAGGAAGGAACGGTCCATTTACTATCTCAGTTAGAAATTCACGGTCCACGAGGTTAAATACACTCATTTGGAAAAGTCCTGCTGTGCTTTGACTTGGGTAGCCCAAAAGCTGAAATATTATTTGTCTTCTTACAACACTTACCTCATTTCGCGTTTGGATCCGTTGAAATATATTTTTCAGAAACCTATGCCTACAGGGAGGTTAGCAAAATGGCAAATATTACTTACATAGTTCGACATCATATACGTGACAAGGACGGCTATGAAAGCTCAAGCCCTAGCCGATCACATAGCTGAGAATCCTGTTGATGATGAATACGAACCTTTGAGGACGTACTTTCCGGATGAAGAAGTATTGCAAATTGATGGGCTGGAATTAACTGAGGATCCGGGGTGGAAGCTTTTCTTCGACGGAGCGGCGAACGCAAAAGGAGTCGGAGTAGGGGCTGTGCTCATCTCTGAAACAGGACATCATTATCCTGTTACTGCTCAATTGCGTTTTCATTGTACCAATAATATGGCTGAGTATGAGGCATGTATCTTGGGGTTGCGATTAGCGGTGGACATGGATGTACATGACGTCTTGGTCTTGGGGGACTCGGACCTTCTGGTACATCAGATTCAGGGAGAATGGGAAACCGGAGATTTAAAGCTTATCCCGTATCGTCAGTGTTTGCATGATCTGACTAAGCGTTTCCGGTCGGTAGAATTCAGACATATCCCAAAGATGCATAATGAGGTTGCCGACGCTTTGGCTACTTTTGCGTCAATGCTACATCACCCGGAAAAAGTTCGTGTCGATCCGTTACATATTCAGGTTCGGAATCAACATGCTTATTGCAATATGATAGAGGAAGATATGGATGGTGAGCCGTGGTTTCATGATATCAAGGAATACCTCAGGTTAGGAATATACCCAGAGCAAGCAACTGGAGATCAAAAGAGAGCTATTCGGCGATTGGCAAACGGATTTTTCCTTAGTGGAGGGGTGTTGTACAAAAGAACCCCGGATTTGGGATTGTTGAGATGTATAGATGCGGGTCAAGCCGCAACAGTGATGACAGAGATACATGCCGGAGTTTGTGGACCACACATGAGCGGATATGTATTGGCAAAGAAGATTCTTCGAGCAGGATATTACTGGCTCACTATGGAGCGTGATTGTATAAGTTTCGTGCGAAGATGCCATTAGTGTCAGATACACGGAGATTTGATTCATTCTCCGCCAACTGAATTGCACACAATGTCAGCACCATGGCCGTTTGTCGCATGGGGTATGGATGTTATTGGACCTATAGAACCTGCAGCTTCCAATGGTCATAGGTTCATTCTGGTAACGATCGATTATTTTACCAAGTGGGTGGAGGCCAAAACCTTCAAATCAGTGACCAAGAAGGCGGTGGTGTACTTCGTACATTCCCACATCATCTGCACGTTTGGAATTCCAAAGATGATCATCACAGATAACGGTGCCAATCTTAACAGCGGATTAATGAAAGAGGTCTGCCGACAGTTCAATATTACACACCGAAATTCCACACCATATCGTCCCAAAGCAAATGGTGCGGTTGAAGCAGCAAACAAAAATATAAAGAAGATATTGAGGAAGATGGTAGAAGGGTCTAGGCAATGGCATGAAAAGTTACCATTTGCATTGTTGGGTTATCGCACTACCGTCCGGACTTCGGTAGGTGCAACTCCTTACTTGTTGGTGTACGGGACCGAAGCAGTAATACCCGCAGAAGTTGAGATTCCGTCCCTCCGAATTGTCGCTGAAGCTGAGATTGATGACGACGAGTGGGTCAAAACCCGATTAGAGCAATTGAACTTGATCGATGAAAAGAGATTGACAGCAGTATGTCATGGCCAATTGTATCAAAAGAGAATGGCAAGAGCATATAACAAAAAGGTACGCCCCAGGAAATTTGAAGTGGGACAGCATGTGCTGAAGAGAGTTCTACCACATCAGGCCGAAGCGAAAGGCAAGTTCGCTCCAAATTGGCAGGGACCATTTGTTGTGACTAGAGTATTATCCAACGACGCTCTATGTCTAACTGATGTTGAGGGAAGATGCACTGATATGGCTATCAATTCTGATGCAGTCAAGAGATATTATGTGTAATTCTTTAATGCATTTGTCAATGTTTGCTTTCGTTTGTTTGTATTTGGCATTTTTCGGAGAATGAAAAGACAGAGGCAATTTTTCTACTACCCAAACATTTTAACCCTTATTTTCCCCTTTGAGCCTTAATTATTCTTTCATATACCCTCTTTCGGAATCATCAAGGAAGATGTGTAACAAAATAGAAAAGAAACAAAGAAAAGACACAAGAAAAAGTGAACTACGTTCGACCTGATTCCTCAAGAAGGATACGTAGGCGCCACCCGGCTCGGTCATAATAAAATAAAAATCAAAGGTTCCCCAAGCAACAAAACTGGAGCAGAAGTCATTGTTTCATTTGAAAGATAATGTGGATTCCGAAAGTTGAAATGGGCTAACCGTTGAGGTTAAACCCCTTTTCTTTAGCCTCACGCACAGAAACCACATTAAGAACCAAAAAGACCTCTCGATCAGTATTTGAGAAATGCCAAGTCATACGAATGAAACTACGAATGACACTTCAATCCTCGACTGAATCTAGGACTTACGAGCTGAAAAGGGATAGCCCCTTTAGAGGAAATTCCATGGATAATACCCCATCCCACCGCATGGAAAGGAAGCGAAATGAGAGAGTCTTAATGGTGACAACCCTTGCGGGCACCTTAAGGCGAAGAAAGTTGAGAGAAATAAAATGAGAGAGTCTTACGGTGAAAACCTTTACGGGCACCCTAAGGCGACGAGAGGTCGAGAGAATCTCATTAGTGAAAACCCTTTGAAGGGCACTATGAGGTGACAAGGCGAGATGGTTACAAGGCATCTGCATGAGACAAAGTTGGGACATTTGTTTGCTTCTAGCAAAACGCGGCCATCAGAAAGTGATTGACATAAATAGACTGGGTAGATTAATCTCAAAGGCGCGGCATAACCATTAGATCAGTCATACATTCAGATAAGTTTTTCCCAGTTTTGAGTTCAGAAAAGTTTTTCCTTTCTTTTATCATTCGTGGACAGCATTCTTTTTCTATCATTTTTCCTTTTTCTTTTGTTTTCAAAAAAATTGACTTTTCAAAGCTTACTACCAAGTCTCCCAAAGCGGTACAATGAAGATGAATAGGCGTGGAACGAGGCAATAAGGCAAAAGTCGTTCCGATATTAAGATTGGAACGACAGGTTGATTGGAAGGTTCACAAGAATTATGGAGTACGATGGACAAATATTGCACATCCGGAAGATGATTTCTCACAACAGATCATCGACTAGAAGGGTCGGGTCAAACTGGAGGTAGGAATAAAAGGGAGAGATGAGAGACCATATGTGGAAAGAGCACCCTCCCCAGCAAATGTCAACGTCATCCCCAAAAGTTCGAGGGAGGCCAAGCAGCTGAAAGAAAAAGGGAAAATTGCCCCAGCGAGAGCGGCATGACCACTCACGATGTTTTGAAACTAACAATTTTTCCTTGATTTAAAGCAGGAAAAGAGGGCTCGTCGGCAGAAAAGCATGTCACGTAGAAGGTTATCAAACTGGGGCAGAAAATTTTCTCCTATGGCGAAAATTTTCTTGAAAGCAAATACCTAGTGGATAAGGATAGAAAGCAACGCAAGATTTTGGAAAATACCAGTTTCAAGCAGAATAGTTTTGAAAGAGGCCAGACAACACGAGGAAGTGATCTTTAAGCCTAGTATCATCCCCAGCAGGTGAGTAAACAGTTTCGAAGGTATCTCCAGCAGCCAAAGGAAAAGTAACACGACCCAGGGGGAAAGCAATTCCAAGACAAGGTAATTCAAAAGAAAAAGGTAGCCCAAGAGACGATGCAGGAAGAAGAAAATAGTACAAGAAAGAAAGGAAGGCGATAAGGATGGGATGAAATTAGTGAGTCGTAATTGAAGTCAGGGAGCCCACCTGAAGAATGGAGTGGCGATTTATTTTGAAGTTGTAGTTGAAGTCAGGAAGCCCACCTGAAGAATGGAGTGGCGATTTATTTTGGAAGTCATAGTTGAAGTCAGGAAGCCCGCCTGAAGAATGGAGTGGCGATTTATTTTTGAAGTCGTAATTGAAGACAGGAAGCCCGCCTGAAGAATGGAGTAGCGATTTAGTTTTGAAGTTGTAAGTTGAAGTCAGGAAGCCCGTCTGAAGAATGGAGTGGCGATTTATTTGTGAAATCGTAGTGGAAGCCAGGGAGCCTGCCTGAAGAATGGAGTGGCGATTTAGTTTTGAAGTTGTAAGTTGAAGTCAGGGAGCACGCCTGAAGAATGGAGTGGCGATTTATTTGTGAAATCGTAGTGGAAGCCAGGGAGCCTGCCTGAAGAATGGAGTGGCGATTTAATTTTGAAGTTGTAAGTTGAAGTCAGGAAGCCCGCCTGAAGAATGGAGTGGCGATTTATTTGTGAAATCGTAGTGGAAGTCAGGGAGCCCGCCTGAAGAATGGAGTGGCGATTTAATTTTGAAGTTGTAGTTGAAGTCAGGGAGCCCGCCTGAAGAATGGAGTGGCGATTTATTTGTGAAGTTGTAATTGAAGTCAGGGAGCCCGCCTGAAGAATGGAGTGGCAATCTAGTTTTGAAGTTGTAGTTGAAGTCAGGGAGCTCGCCTGAAGAATGGAGTGGCGATTTAATTTTGAAGTTGTAAGTTGAAGTCAGGAAGCCCGCCTGAAGAATGGAGTGGCGATTTATTTGTGAAATTGTAGTGGAAGTCAGGGAGCCCGCCTGAAGAATGGAGTGGCGATTTAATTTTGAAGTTGTAGTTGAAGTTAGGGAGCCCGCCTGAAGAATGGAGTGGCGATTTATTTGTGAAGTTGTAATTGAATTCAGGGAGCCCGCCTGAAGAATGGAGTGGCGATCTAGTTTTGAAGTTGTAGTTGAAGTCAGGGAGCCCACCTGAAGAATGGAGTGGCGATTTTGTTTTGAAGTCGTAGTTGAAGTCAGGGAGCCCGCCTGAAGAATGGAGTGGCGATTTAGTTTTGAAATTGTAGTTGAGGTCAGGGAGCCCGCCTGAAGAATGGAATGGCGATTTATTATTAGAGTTTGTCGATAAAGTCAGAAGCCCGCCGGAAAAGCAAAATGGCGTCTCAATTTCTAAGATTGATAAGGAAAGCGAACTATCGGAAAGTGACAGAATGTAACGGAAATCCCCAGCATGAATCCAAGTTCATAATCGGAAGGAAAGCAACAAGGATCAGAAAGATGGATTCAGATTTCGAAGCAGAATAGTTCGAAGATCACAAGGAAGGGACCAATGGTCGAAGTTCGGCAATCAAGATAGGCCAAAATAACAATTGTCAGAAGAGAAGAAGCGTGTGAAGAAACATCAGAGCCAGCAGGATGGCAATGAACATGGCAAGATCAAGATGAAGAGATAGATAAGATTTCGCAATGTTGTAACTTAGTCTAGCTTCTTATTTTTGTTTAACATGATGTAATAAGGAGATCAGTTAAGCAGTGGCAACAGCAGTAACAGCAAGATCACAGCAGTCATGGTAGTCCCAGCTACCAAAACTTCCCGAACTACATTGACCTGATTCCCTTTTAGCCAGGGATATGTAGGAGATCTTCTGAAGCAGAGGTTCGGTCAAACTTTTCCAAAAAAATGCTTCACATGGAGTGCTTAAACGGGCAAAAATCGCTCGTATACGCTCACTTATCTTTGCACGAAAACTCTTCATATTTCCGCGCAAAGAGGGGCAGCTGTGAGCACGTGATTTTTGCCGTATATCAGAACTACTCCCATAAATTCAAAATAAAATCGTTTTTGTATTGTGGTAATATCTGTGAATTTTTGTGTTAATTTTCTTATTATTTTTTGTGTGCATATTTGTTTAAATTAAGAAAAATACAAAATATATTGCTTTTGCATTCTTAGGATTTAATTTACAATTAAAAGTGATCAAGTTTATTTGACAAAAAATGGAAAGTCACAAAAAATATGTATTTTTTGCATTTTTTTTTGCATTTAAAGCCTAATTGTGTGGTTTATATTTAATTGATGTTAAATTAAGCGTGTTAATTGTTAATATAACTTAATTAGTATTTCTTATAATTTAGTTGATGTTGTAGTGAAATTAGAAATTTTTGTTTTAATTAGAAAATTAAATTAAAGAGATTAGGAAAACAAAAGAAAAAAAAATCAAAGAAAGAAATCAAATTGGACCAAAGTCCAGGCCCAAATCAGCACAAATCGGCCCAAACCACCCGGTCCAACCCGCCAGCCCATTTCATTTCGATCTGGACCGTTGATCTCCCATGATCCGACGGCCAAAATTTAATTTCGCGTTTTAATTACCCAAAAAACCCCCCAAACCCTAAATCACCTTCATTCTTCATTCCCTCTTTCTTCTCCAAAATCGCCGCCGCCTAGCCACCCTAATCCGCCGGCCGGAAATCACCTCCGCCGGCGAGAAACTTCCAATCCTTTCCAAATTTACACCCCAAGCTCGCCTCAACCTCCCCGTCTCAACCCCCTATTAGTTAGTTTCAAACACCACCGTAACTCCTCGAATCTCCACCTTTAGCCACGAACCCTAGCGGCGCCGCCGCCTCCAATGGATCCCAAACTCGCACCCAACATTCACCTCATCTCCCTCACACCCTAACCACCGTTATTTCTATTCGAATCTGGTCGGAAACCACTAAGCCCGAAAAAAATCGAGCTCCGAGAACCCAAACTCGAATTGGGATTTCTTCAACGGATTTTATCAAATTGAGGTCTAATAGACCTTAATTGATATGTTTTCACTTAGAAAACATTTCAATTAAGGTCCTTTTGACCTCAAATGCCAAAGACCGAGCGGCCGAATCTCCATTTTTGTTTTTGCTTCGAAGGTATTTCTTATTTTCTTCTCTGTTTTTGTTTAATTATACCCGTCGCTTTAGTAGTTTTCGATTGTTGTTGATTTCGTTGTGATTCGGATGCCAATTCTCTTTTTCCTCATCTCTTTGGGACCTTTTTATTTGGTCGATCTGTTGTTTGTTATTCTTCGTTGTTAACATGTAATTGTAAATCGAATTCACTTCGTTGTTAATATCGTCGATTTGTTTGATGTTGAAATCCAACGTGCTGCCCGAAAATGTGTATTGTCACTGTTTGTCGACTATTGGTTATCGATTGCACATATCGTAATCGACTAATCGAATAACGTTGATTTACTTTTGTAAGTCTGCTCGTTAGAACAGTAAGACAGTTGTTTTTCTTGATACTGATTAATTCCCCAGTTAATCACTGTTATTTTTGAAGATTGAATCGTTATGCTTGAATTATAAACAAATTGGTTTATAGTAGCTGAGATATAGTTGTCAACTATATGCGACTTCACTGCTGGTTCATAGTTGTTTGTTTGGATAGCATGTAAATGTTAAGATCCCATGTGGCTTTGAGCCTTGAATTCTGTTGATTTTAAATTAGGTTGTGAATTGGGTATAGCTGTTAGTATATTTAAGTGTTCATGAACTAAACATTAGAGTGCAATGACATAGAGTGAGTTTGTTGAGACTGCTGGACAGCAGCATTTTCCAGTGATTCTTTTGCCTTTAAGAATTGTTTAATTAGTAGAAGCCACACTTATACAACTTTAAGTAGCTGTCAATGAATATTTTGGTCAGAAATTAGTTTGTTGAATTCTTTTGAATGCTCTTAAGAGCTGGAAAATGAAAATACATGGGGGAGTGATTGAAAGTTTGAAATAAGCATGTGCCAAGCAATGAGATGTGTTTTTAGCTTAGTTTAAAGGGCTGTCTGGCTTTCTTTTTAGCTATAAAAATAGAAATGGCAGAACACTAGAAGACACACATTGAAAGAGTAGACTCTCTGGAAACACTGTGAGAGACTGAAAAACAGAGATAACACTCTCTGGAAAACACATTCACACACCTTGAGACAGATATAAAACCCTCAGATAGAAAACACTGAGTATACAGACATTCACAGCATAGACACTCACATACACTCATACAAATACACATAAGTATTCACTGCTTGCTGTGGTTCTCCTGTTGTTGCTATCATTCTGCTGCTGCTGTTATCATTTTTGCTGCCTGCTATCATTTTGCTGTTGTTCTGTTGTTGTTGAGGCCTGCCTGCTGTGTGTGTTGTTCTTCTGTTTCTTCTGTTGCTTCTGTTGATGTTGTTCTGTTGTTGTTGTTGTTGTTGTGCTATTGCTATCATTCTGTTGCTGCGGTTGTTGTTGTGGCTGTTGTTGTTGTGTCTTACTGCTGCTGCAACTGACCTCTCCTCATTGTAATTGCTAGGTAAATTTTCCAATCCTTATGAATGTATAGCTGTAATGACAAGGGTAGAAGAAAAATGAAGTTGTTTTGTTTGGCATTCATTCATCTCTAATTTTAGATATGACTGAATCTGATATATGTAACATTTTGTCAAACAATGTGTATTCATTAGGAATAATTGGCAAATGTAATGGAACTATATGGACTGGACTAGTACATTAGAACTGTGCTTATGATTGCTATTATATTAATACGTCTTAGGTTATGTAATCTTAATAACTAATAAGATTTCAGATAAAAATAGTAGATTAAAAGGTTAAAAGTAATAATTGAATTTAGGTTTCCTGTTATAACTATGAAATTATGTATTGTTAGTAGCGTTTCTTCTGAAAAGTGATATATCAATTTAAGTGAATGATTAGTTGAAAATTATAAGCTTATAGTTATTTCATTTGAAAACTAAATATGAATTAGTATCTAAAAAATGGAAATCGTTTTGATATTATGTCTGCAATGATGTTTTAATTCTGAAATAGTTCGATTATGATTACAACTAATTTGGTTTAGAGTAATTAGTGTTAAAAAAAATAATAATAATAATAATTTCCAATGCTTTAGTAGAATAGTCTTAATAATAGAATATCGGTCTGTTTTGACTTTGAAATCTCTTCTCTTTTTAGATTCAATTTGGATTGATAATTAGAATTGGTAAATAAAGGAAATATTTTGATAACTAAGTAATCAAATCAGTTTTGAATTCGAGATAGAATTGTGATGATCTAAAAATAAAGTAAAAAAAAAATATTTTCTGTTGTGTGTTATTTTTGGGTCAATGCCCTAATGAGTGGCCCAAATTCAGTAGGTATGATAGCTACACAAGGGCCTGGATCAATACAATACTAAATTAGATGGGTTTGGGCCATTAGTCCTGAAATTTACACAAAACGGCCTGAATCCGAATTTCAATCAAATTTAAATTGGACATGAAACTGCTCATGGGCTGCAGTCAAGCCCAATATTAAATAAAGCCTAAACTCTTATGAGTTTGTGGCACAAAAAAAATATAAAAATTATTAGGTAATAATAAACAATTAGAATTTCTTTTGTTATTAGAGACAGAACACATATAAAATATTATATACTTTAGGTATGACCTTTAATAAAAATGAGATGAGCCTCGCCGCTTCAAATGTACAATTGCGGGTCCCTCAAATAAATTTTTTTTATAAATATCTTAGATTTGGAAGGACCATTAGCAAATTTCACGGTTTTTAAGTTAAAATAGACGTAGATATTTTACGCACGATTGGTAATAATTTTACCTTCCTAATACGGGTGCGCATTTATGTGACCCAAATCTTACTCTCGGCGAAACTGAAATATATATTAAAGTCGCAGGCGTACTGGTTGCGGTGTGACTCGAAAAAATATATTTGCGTGACGTTGCAATTCTTCAAAAATTGAAAAGCGGAATATAAGAGCACATAAATAAAAAATATATAAAGAAATCAGATAGAAACAAAAATTGCAGTTGAGCGACCGTGATAAAACCATGGAATCCGGGAGTGCTTAACACCTTCTCCCGGGTTAACAGAATTCCTTATCCAGGGTTTCTAATTTCGTAGACTGTAATGCAAAGTCATAAATTTCCTCGGTTCGGGATTAAAACCGGTGACTTGGAACACCATTATTTTTCCAAGTGGCGACTCTGAACTAAATAAATAAATCCCGTTTCGATTGTCCTTTAATTGGAAAAACTCCCTCGCGCCCTCGCGGGTAAGCGTAAAAAGGAGGTGTGACATTACCCCACAAATATATAACTACCCAACATTTTCACTAATCACCCCAATATTCTTTTACAAAAATTTATTATAGAGCAGCTGAATAAATTACATAAATAGATAAAAGAAAAGAAGAAGTTACACTATAGGGAGCCTAAAGCAGGACCAACTGATTTTCAAAACCTCCAATAACCTCAAATGCCAAATTCCATAGACAATGTCATTGTCTAGGTGCGTTAGAGTTCCCTAAGGATCTCAAGGATCTTGGGAAGTTCTCACACCTAGACTTTATAACCAAAACCGAGTAAGTGCAGTGTGGAAGAGCCAGCTCCAGTGCATCAGAGTTCAGAGGGATATCAAGGTAGTAACATACTGGAGGGGTAGAATTTAAGGACCTAAGAGAGGAGTGAGAGTGCTTGACACGGTCTTGAAAAAGATTAAATAGGAAAAGCAATATTTGAAAAGACTCAATAGTTTTATAAATAGGAGAGTTGTTCAGTAAAACAGTTTTAACCAGAGTTTTGTAACAACAAACCACACATTAAGCCAAATAGGTTCAACAACACTCAGATAATAAACATTCATACAGGGGTAATTGGGGCTGGGAGCACACAATACAAGTAAACATCATTCTTTGCAATTGAGATGGTAGTTAAAAATGGGTTCAAGGGTGATAATGAGGAGATAGTGACATAATTAGATATGCTTTAGGGGGTCATGGGTTTAGGGATAACTAATGATATAACACAATAGGAATTCTAGAACCATCACAAAATCAAACAACTTAGAGTAACAAAATCACTTTACAAAGAGAGGTTCAGACTTGATGGCAAGTGAACCAATACTCAAAACAAGGTAGAGTCAAGTTTAAACAAACTACTAGTTCTTAAGACCGACTGATTTTAGAAGTCACAAGACATAACTAGGTGAACTAATAGGTCCATTACATGTTGAGTAGCAAAACAAAAGATAAAAATAGATTAAGAATATGACAAAAGTGAAGTAGTATGAGACACATTGGTTTGAGATCTTGAATTTAAAACCAGAACATACCAATAAAGAGAGTAAACGAAAGGTAAAGCGCAAGAGAGTGAAATAATCGGCCTTGGCTTGCAGCCGGCTAATTTAGTAACAATAGTAAGTAACAAAGAAAGCAGAAAAGCTTTTGAGTGTGGGAGAGATGTGAACTAATGTCTGTGTGTGTTCGTGTTAAGACTATAGAAGAGATTCATTTATATAATAGTTTGAAAGATAGGTAAAATAAGGTAAGAATCAAAATTGTATAGTAATAATGTAACTCAGAATCAATTAGAGCAAAATCAGTACAAGTACTCTCTTAATTGAGGGAATGAGTTCAAACGTTAAGAACAAGTAACAAATAAGAAAAGAAATCAATGTGTAACTGGAGCATAACAGACAAAGAAATAATTCAAACATAGTAATCACAGAGTAAAAATTAGGGTTAGGTCCAGAAAATTCTAGTTAAGGAGATAGTCGGTAAGAATCAAGTAACCATGCAGACAAGGTAAAGGAAAGTTATTTTAGGCGCGTAAATCAATAACATTGAGTAAGAAGGTAAGAATCGAAGGTTTAAAGAAAATTTTCAAATAAAACCAACAAACAGGAAATTCAGAATCAATCAAAGAGAAAGTCATGAAAAGACTTAGCGTTTAGCATATAAATAAAGTAAGACATGGATAGTCAAGAGTCGACATACAACTCTAGCAAGCATGAAAGTTAAACAATACTGATTCAATGAGAAAGAGGAAAGTCGCGAATAGTCAAGATGAACACAAGCACGTAGAATCAGTATAAGTTTAGGCTAAGAAACACAGTAGAAACATATCAAGGCAATACAGTCACGAGAAATCACAGAAACTCAAAAACAAGAATCGGTCATTCATGTTGATACACAGAACCAAATGAAGAACCCTAAAAAATAGATCTTTCAACATAGACGAGTTAAGAGGTAGTAAACTCATAGAATCAGTCAAAATATGTGAGCAATATAAGCTTAAACACAAAGAATCAGTTAAACAAGGTTTTAAAGGACCCTAGTTTTAGAGGAAGATGAAAAACACTTGAAATTACATGATTCTTGTAAAGAACCTCAAAGATAGTGTAAAATATTCAAGAAACAAACTCAAATCGTTCTAGATCAATACAAATCTAGGAGGTATAGAAAAGAAATTAGGGTTTCGGAACAAACCTATAAAGAGATGAAGAAACCTGTCTAGAATCCCAAGGATCCTAGCAAATATAGAATGATTTCACTTGAAATCACACAAGAATAACCACGAACAAGTAGGAGATGAACCTTAGATGCAAGACGGCATGGCCATGGTCCCTTGAGGACCTTAGAGAAGGTAGGAATAGAAAGAGAGAAGCCGTTGGAGGCATAAGAGACTATGAGAGGTCACAGAAGATGACCGGAGATGGGAGGTCGGTATTTAAAGATTAGGGTTCGGTTGAGAGTGTTGTGAGAGCAGAGAGGATTTTAGGGCGGCGGGTGCATAAAAATAATTTGGGTTGGGGGTCATTTGGAGTTAAAAAAGGTAAGTTTTAATGAGGATCGTTGATCTAAAAGATTAACGGCCACGATCTAATGGGGTCTTGGGTCGGGTATATGTAGTTAGGGCTTGGGTCGGGTAATTTGATCTGAAATTGGGCTGGGGTATTGGGTTGAGTTGAGGCTGAAATTGAAATACAATTTGGCTAAGTTTTAAATAGTCAATCTAAACCTATATAATTTATAATAAAAAATAGATGATTTATAAAAAATAATTTCGTGTCCTAAAATAATTTAAAATAGCTATTTACTATTTTAAAAATATAGAAGATCATTTTATGCATTAATAACGTAATTGTATATTAATAGGGCTAATATTAAAATTATATACAAATTAACTTTAAAATATAAATGCAATCGTTAAAAATGCAAAAAAAAAAAAAATTTGGTATGAATATAGGATTTAGATGGCTAAATTACCACAACAAAATTCGAAGGATAACTATTGGAATTTTATAAGTAAAAGGGGAAGAAATAAATCAATTTAAAGCCTTTAAAAATATGATAAAACCTTGTGCATGCTTATATATGTTATTTATAAAGTATATATGTCTATAAAAAATATATAGGGAAAAATTGGTATCAACAGTCCTGTAGTATCCTGCTACGATTACTTTGTGGATCAACGATTCGACGCCAGAATGGTTTCCACAAGTGCCTTTGTGAACTTCCCTTAGGTCGTAATCGGTGTCTCCTGAACCCATATATATTGCCAGAAGTCCATCGAACATCCTTCTAAACAACGGTCTTCGGACAAAGTGAACCCCCTTGCCTTTGTGCACAAAGCTCTCGACTCATTTAGATCCGATGGGAGCTTTCCATTATTTAAGTATTCTATGTACTTGTTTCTCCAATCCAAGGTCGAACTGGTGGAATTTATTTCAACGTGGCCTTCTTCGATCACCAACCTCATGAGTTGTACAACAGTCCCCAATTTGAGCTCGTCGTCTTCGACCGATAAACCTAGGTTGGCAAGAGCGTCGGCCTCGCTGTTCTGTTCTCAAGGTACATGCTGCCATTCCTTAAATCGATGTAGAGTTGTTTGTAGTTTATCCAAGTATCTTTTTACTCTGTCTTTTCGGACATCGAAAGTCCTGTTAATTTGGTTTACTACGAGGGGGGAATCACACTTTACCTCTATGACTTGGGCTTCCAAACTGTTAGGTAGTTCATGACATGCAATCATGGTCTCATAATCGGCCTCATTGTTAGTTAATTTTGTAGTTCTAATAGACTCTCTAACTATATTACGGTGGGTGATTTTGGTATGATACCTAGTATGGACCCCTTCAGATTTGAAGCACCATCCGTAAAGAGGGTCTAGACTCCCGAGGATGTACCCGATTTCATTAACAATTCCTTTTCAACCTCGGGTACGAGGGTCGGCAAAAAGTCAGCCACGAAGTCTGCTAATATTTTAAATTTGATGGCGTTTCGGGGTCGATACTCAATATCGTACCCACTAATTTCGATGGCCATTTGGTCAATCGGCCTGACAGTTCGGGTTTGTGCAAAATATTTTGAAGAGGCATAGGTGGTCACAACACACATTGGATGACATTAGAAAACGATTTTAGTTTCTTAGAGGCGCTTACAAAGGCACGCACTAAATTTTCTAAGTGTGGATATCTAGTCTCGGCCTCACCTAGGGTTCGAATAACATAATAAATAGGGAACTGTGTACCTTGTTCTTCTCGGACCAGGACTTCACTTACCACTATCTCCGAGATTACCAAGTACAAGTAAAGTTGTTCGTCCATCTTCGGGGTATGAAGCAGCGGCGGGCTCGAAAAGTACAACTTTAGTTCTTTCAAGTAGGGTTGGGCATCGATCGATTATTGTGAAAGTACGGTTCGATTTATCGGTTTTCGGTTTTGTAATATTAATAACCAAATCAAACCAAAGTACTTACGGTTCGGTGCGGTTTTTCTTATGTTCGGTTCGATTATTTTCAGTTTAGTTTTTCGATTAATAACAGTTCAAGATTTTGATTAATACAGCAAGTTGCTGCTACTGCTAGGTAATCTGATGAAATATCTAAAGTGGAGTTAGTTTTTATAGACGGATCTTGAAAGCTTTAGTTTTTATAGACGGATCTTGAAAGCTCTGTTTTGTTTTTGTGAATGGTTTCGAGATTGAGAGAGCAATCTGACGAATTTCTCAATGCTTTGTAAACCAGCGACAGCTTCTTGTATGGTGTTTTCTTCCATTTTAGATGTGTAAGTATTGTTGTTTCTATAGCTAGTAGTCATTAAATGTATAGTCATCATCACTCATACATGTTTGGGTATGAGTCCAAAATTTCATGTTTTCGGTTAACAAAAAACCGAAACATCAAAACCGTGAACCGCACCGGAACACCGGAATGTATTAACTAAAAAATCGCATACCGATCGAATAACCGTTTAAACCGAAATCGAAACACAAAAATTCATGATTCGGCCGATTTTTTTGGTTCGCCGGTATTATGCTCACCCCAACTTTCAAGGCTTGTTGACATTCCGGGGTCCCTGCAAAATTGTTCTTCTTCCTAAGCAGTGAGAAAAATAAGTGACTCCGGTTTGAGGACCTCAAAATGAATCACTACAGGGCGGCTATGCACCCGGTTAGCCTCTGTACGTCCTTTACATTATCTACGACCTAGATATACTCGATAGCTTTTATTCTATCGGGGTTGATCTCGATCCCCCGATTGGACACCATGAAAGGAAAAACTTGCCCGAGCCAAACCCCGAATGTGCATTTTTCTTGGTTGAACTTCATATTGTGCTTTCTTAGTATATCTAAGGTTTCTCTTCAAATGCTTTAAATAGTCCATTGCTAGCAGGGACTTAACTAGCATGTCACCAAAATAAACTTCCATAGATTTCCCTATTTGTTCTTCGATCATTCGATTTATTAGGCGTTGTCAGCAGTAATTTCCGATGGGGTCCTTATCATATCGAGGTGGGACCAAGCAAAGCTATTCATTTTAGCTGTCAGGAAATGAATTAGTTTTTTTCTGAGCTCGAGGGTTAGCCTCGTTCCCAGGTATACCTTTTGTTCTGGCTGAGGTTCGGTCAGTGTGATTTGTTCCAGGTCTTCAACTGTTGATTTAGTGGTGTCGGATTCATCGGGAACTAAGAAAGATCGAGGTATCCTATAGTCATCGTTCTTATCAGTCTCCCACTTCTCCGGTTGGGTCAAGGCTGCTATTTAGCCTTTTGCTTTCCCTTTAAGTCTGATCCCTTTGGTGAAAAAAATGCTGACACCGGTATTACTTCGTGATTTCAAACATCTCCTAGGCGGCATGGTGTTCCTCATATTATATTTTGACTCCTTCAAATGTCGGGAACTTCATAACTTGGTGAAGGGTCGAGGGTACCGCCCTCATGTTATGGATCCAAGGCCTTCTGAGCAGGGCGTTGCACCTCATGTCCCCCTCGATTACATGAAACTTTGTTTCTTGGATGGTCCAGGCCACGTTCACTGGCAAAACAATCTCACCTTTGGTGGTTTCGCTGGCCATGTTGAAACCGTTAAGTACTCGGGTTACGGGCACACTTCAATCTAGTTGGCAGAGCTGTTCTACGACCCTTGATGGAATAATGTTGGCCAAGATACCAGATCAACCAAACACGTTTAAATTGTATTTTATTCATAAGGATAGATATTACAAGTGCGTCGTTATAAGAATTTTCAATCCCTTCTGCATCCTCGTCGTTAAAAGACAAGGTCTCTCCTGGTAAGTAGTCACGTGTTCATTTTTCCCTTGTGATCGTCACCTTGGTGCGCTTGAATATCGGTCATTAAGGAATGCCGACCCCTCCAATGATCATGTGAATCACGTGTTACGACTCTTCTTGCTCATTCTTACTGTTCGAATTTCTATTTTTGAAGTGATGCTTGGCCCGATCACTTAAGAATTCTCAAAGGTGGACCTCGTTGAACAATCGGCCTACTCCCCTCTTAGATGTATCCAATCTTCTATATTATGGCCATGGGTACCATGATAATTGCATATTTAGTTTGGATTTTTTGTCCAAATTGGTTTGTAGAGGTCGAGGCCACCTAGTATCTTTGATACGTCCAATTGTTGATACTATGGCAAAAACATCTACATTGAAGTTATATTCTGACAATCGAGGTACTTCTTTCGACCCGACATCCCTATCAAAACCACTCTTACTCATGAGTCCATGGGAGCTTTATCCTCGATCATTTCTTCTATCACTCCAAACGAGATTGTGTCCATGTCCTTTATTTCTTCGATCTCTATCGTATGGCTGATATCGGTCTCTGTTCGATTGTGGTTCCCTGTCAAAGTCCCTTTTAACTCTTTCCATGGGCCTGTAAGGATAAACCGACCCGGTTGGAGCCCTCAGTTGATAATCTTTTACCCTGATCTTTGATTGATACTGATTATTAACATCGGCCCAAGTGAGAACTGGGTATTCGATCAAATTTTATTTCAATTGTTGTGAGGTTATAGAACTTCGAGCATTGAGACCTTGACTAAAAGCTTGAACAACTCAATCGTCGGTGACCAGTGGAAAATCCATTTGTTCTATTTGGAATCGAGATACAAATTTCCTGAGCATCTCGTGTCTTTTTGTCTTACCTTGAAAAGGTGTAACTTTCTTGTAGCAACCTCAATGGATTCAGCTTTACAAAAAAATTTGCATGCATAGCAAACGAATCAATAATATTAGGTGGTAAATTATGGTACCATATCATAGCACGCTTCGATAGAGTTGATCACGCCCAACTATGCGTTATGAAAAAGACTTATAAGTCCAGAGTCAAATTCCACGAAGAACTAATGCTTAGCTACAGTTGTTCAATATTGCTACGAAATAAAAATTCAAATAATTTCCTAATTATAGAGACTATAATATTTATTTCTAACTAACTAACAAACAACTATTATAAAGCAGTTAAATTATCAACTAACAAGGATGAAATTTGAGACAAGACTAAGGAGGTCTAGAGTTATGACTTTCCCAATTATCGCAATCCTTCCTAGTATGCCTTCTATAATTTCTCCTAAGTATTTTCTTCCGATCGTGAGTACTTCAGGTGTCATAATTCTCTTCCGAGCATTCTCTCTAATGTTCCCCACAAGCACACCATGTGGCGCATTGCCCCAAATGGAAGAGAATCATGACACCCATTTTGCTCGGAACTGGTCTCTGATTCTCCTCCATTCGATCTTTGGCACTGATTCGACTCTACGAACAATTTATTGTGATGTATCGAGCTCGATCCTGCTTGGAGCACGATTTTAATTTTGGAGTTGTGCTATTGCAGCTTGTTGAGTCTGCAATATTTCGAATATCATTCGAAGGCTAATCTCGCCTTCTTCACTGCCATGTGCGTTCTGATTGGTAGTCGAGCACCTCTGTGGATGCTATTTACAGGATCGACGCCCAAATTCTCGTTAATGGAAATACGAGAGCTGACGTCGATTGGATCCACGATCGGAGCTCCAACGAGGATGACGGAGGGACTCATTTTTCTGGGGAGACTATGTTGTCGTTCTCGCCATGGAGACTAAGGCCATCGTCTGTGTGTGTGGGCACTACTTGAGAGTTTGACATGTTGATCCTAGAATCAAAGACACTTTAAAGAACAAGTGTAAAATTATGTTTGTTACGAAAATTATACCAGGCGATCACTAATATCCTTATCTCCCACGGTGGGCGCCAAACTATTTACCCTTAAAATCGAAAATAACTAAACTTATAAGTGGTTTTAAGGTATGTGATTTAACTTGGCACAAACTGATAAATATAAGAAGTGATGTTAGGAATTAACAACAAAATAAAGCAAACCAATGTGATGAACAGTTATGGCCCTCGAGCTAGACAAGTATGAACTTGAACAATTAAGCTTGCAAGAGAGAATATTAATATATTGCCTTGTTACGAGTGAATGTATTTTGTCTACAAAATGGTTAAGACCCTCTTTATATAGTAGAGGAATCTTATTTATGGTATAATTCTAATTACAGAAGTAAATCACATGATATGCTAAATATCCGATCCTGATCCGATACGTGCCGAGATTTTTGCCAGGATCCTCGCCGATCACGAATATCTCGGCTTTCTGTTATTCGACGTAGCAGGCCTCGATCACGGCTGGCCTCGATTTTGATCGGCCATTGATCCACGAGCTTACCAATCCATATCCATACCATGTTCTGATATAACTTGGGCCGGGTCTTGATCTTCCGCCCCAATTTCGGGTAGTCATACAAATTAGGCAAATCCGATATTAACCGTACACAAAACTCTAATCATTGAAGACAATACCAGCGATAACACTAAATTAAAACCATGATTATTGAATGGAATACGACAGTTTCCTCTACAAAGAATCATCAGGTAGCAATGTGAAATAGCAAGTTTTTTCTTAAAAAAATTGTTTATTGTAAAGTTGTTTATTTTGGCGGATCTAAATGCATATGACAAAAAATAAAGAAATCATTTCATAATGATCTGAGAATCATGAACAAATATGGCTAACCCGTGAGAATTCAGTTACATGACCACGACAAATAATTAAATAAATTAAATTAGGTTTATTGTTTAATCATGTGTTGAGGTATGCCTTAATCTAATTAAAAATTGCATCTTTGTGGACCAAAAGAAAAAAAAAAGATTGCATCTTTATATTGACTTTATTTCTTCAAAAAAAAAAAGTTACAAAAATTTATCAAAACCATGTTCGTCAATAATTCTTTTATAAAGCAATTATTTATTTCTGTGAAATAATGTTTCTGCCAGGTCGATTTCCTTCAGTTGCATGTGACTCTGGTTTGGGGTACTAATTGTTTTTTGGTTTACTACAAATATATTTCCAGCAATCAAGCATATGAAATGAGGCTCATCAAAGAAGGATATAAAGAACTTTTGATTTGGTTTGAATCTTTTAGATTAATAAAGTTTCCAACATTTTGAATTTGTTATATTTTTATCAATTTACATTGAATGATACCGGGGACAGATTTATGGGAAAAAGGGGTTCACCCAAACCTTCTTCGGTGAAAAATAATGTTGTATATATAATAATTTTTATTTTGTACCGCTATATATTATATTTTATATTCTCTTAATACAAGCCAAAAATATAGATCAATGATTAAGAGAATTCAGAGCTTTTGCGAGGTCGTTGATTCAATTCCTAGTAGCTAGAGTCTCTTTTAACTTCTTAACGTTTTCTTTTCTGAACCCCTTAGCAACAATTATGCCTCCGCCACTGAATGATACTATTATTCCAAATCTGAAATGTCCAAACTGGTTCAGTCATTTTCTTGAAACAAGTTGTTGCCTTATACAACAATGACAATAACAACAACAAAAGACCCAACGTATTCTCACAAATGAGGTCTGGGAGGGTAGTGTATACGTAGACTTTACCTGTATCTTATAAGGATAGATAAGTTATATTTGATAGACCCTTGGCTCAAGGAACATTGGAGATAAAGCAACAAGTAGCAAACAATAGTAACAACAATATATTAAGGTAACAGTCGCGAATGCATGCAATAGTAAAGAACCATGAATAAGGTAATACAAAAATAGTTCTAGTACTACTGGTAAGCCTAGGAGAAACACACTATTATCTGTCAACCTACAACCCTAATCCTCAACCTCTACACTTTCTATCGTGGGTCATATCGGTAAGCTGGAGCAATTTCCCCTTCCCATCTTTAGACCCGCAATGTACAACCTCTCACACCTCCTGACCGGAGCATCTATGTCACTCCTCTTCACATGACCGAACTATCTCAGTCTCGACTTCCGTAATTTTTCCTCCACAAATACCACTCTGACCTTGTCCTTAATAGCTTCATTCCTGACCCTGTCCTTCCTGGTATGACCACACATCCATCACAACATCCTTATTTCAGCTACTTTCACCTTCTCGACATCGGACTTTTTGACTGGCCACCACTCAGTCTCATACAATATAACCGGTCTAATCATCACTTTGTGGAACATGCCCTTAGTCCAGGTGGCACACTCTTATCATACAAAACCCATGAGGTGAGCCTCTATCTTATCCACCCCGCTCTGGTACGATAGGTAACATCCTCGTCAATCTCCTGATTGCCTTGAATAATAGACCCAAGATACTTGCAACTATCTCGTTTGGGGACGACTTGAGTACACATCTTCACTTATGCTCCTTCTTCATGCATCCCATCATTGAACTTGCACTCCTGGTACTTAGTTTTCGACCTACTCAACTTAAAACCCTTAGACTCCAGCGCCTATCTCCAAAATTTTAACCTAGAGTTAACTCCATCACGTGTCTCATCAATCAAGACTATGTCATCAACAAATAGCACACACCATGGCACCTCCCCTTGTATGTGTTGCGTCAGCACCTCTATCGTTAAGGCAAACAAAAACGGGCTAAGAGTCAATCCCTGATGCAACCCCATATCCACTGGAAAATGATTTGAGTCTCCTCCCGTAGCCCTACCCAATTCTTCGCTCTATCGTACATGTACTTAATCACCCTAATGTACGTAATAGGGACACTGCTAGCCTCCATACATCTCTATAGGATCTCTCGGGACTTTATCATAGGCCTTTTCCGAGTTTATGAATACTATATATAAGTTCTTCTTCCTTTGCCTATACTGCTCCACCAATCACCTCACAAGGTGGCTTTTGTAATAGACTTTTCCGCCATAAATCCAAACTGGTTCTCGAAAATAGTAACAATATATTGCACCCTCCTCTCCACCAACCTCTCCCAATTTACAATACAAAGGTGTTGCCTTCTTTAGTGTAAACTGGTAACGTTTTATGTATCCCTTCCTTATGGCGTTCATTTTGGTGTTTTTCTTACTAAAATAAGTTTGTGAAATTACATTTACTAATAAGAGAAAAAGTCAACCTTTAAAAGTATCGACTTGATTACAAAATCATATGAAGAGAACGACAAAATGGTTAGCATCAACTATATATGGAAATTTTTAGCGTAAAAGGGTTTAAAATTTCCTATATTTGTTTGATTTTTTCTTTTAATTTTTTATTTGGTGTCTTATATCTGCTTTAGAGCCCTGATTAATCTGTGTTTGCATCACGTAAGTCTTACTAAAATGGAAGTGCCCAGTATTGTTTTTGGTCAAACTTTTTATATTTGCATCACGTAAGTCTTTCTAATCTGTGTTTGCGTCACGTAAATCCTATAATTAAAGGGAGTGCTCCATATCGGATTTTTTTTTTCATTACCAGAGTTTTACCCCAAAACCCACAATTAAAGGTCAATGAATCTTGGGCATCCCACTACCTTTGGTAATAATTCACCGTAATTGTTAAAATTTGAAATATATATTTGAAATGTTAAATTGTCGAGGAGCTTTTTTAACCGGTAATTCTATTTTTACACAGAAATACTCACAAATCTTTTAGAAAAAGAAGTTACAACTATTCAAATACATTTCAACTTCCATAAACTTAAAGAAATAAGTAATTAAAAAAGCTTTTTTCCAAATGTTTGTCCAAACAACCATGTAAATGGCGATAATAATGTGTATACGATCAAAATCGGGCTTGCCCTTTTTGTATGACTAATCGAGACTAGAACGTGGCAGGCCAGTGTTCAACTTCGTGTTATATCGGACCATGATGCAAAGTTAGATTGTCGAGCTCGTGATCTAGAGACCGATCGAGATCGAGACCGAGCAAGATCGAGGGAAGCTTACTGAGCCAAATAATAGAAAGCCAAAATATCCACAATCGAGCGAAGATCACGGTGAAAATCTCGGCACGTATCAAGAAGATGCCGATTAATTAGCTAATTATGAGATTTCTTATTGTATTAAGAATTGTATTAAGAGTAGGACTCCCCTACTATATAAAGGGGGTCTGATCATTTGTAAAACAGATCATACGCAATACAAAGCAATATACTACCTTTTCTCTAGTTTTCGTTATCTTGTTACTCTGCCCTTATATCAACTGAAACTTCACTTGGTTCAAAGGTAATCGAACTCGAGTGCCAAGGCTATTTGATATTTACTTCTTTTACAGTATCTATATATATACATATATATATATATATATATATATATATATATATATATATATATATATATATATTCTTAAGATGTGCCACGTTTTATCACATATCCTTAAAATCACATGTAAATTTAATTGTTATTCAATTTTAGGTAAACATAGTGCTTTAAAGTTTATGAACTTATAAATATATATTTTTAAAACTAAGAATAATTGTTGAAGCTGGACAAGTAGTTGGCAAAGATTAACAACTTAAACGATAATTTAGATCCTGCAAATTAAGAGACAGCTGAAATTAGTTAGCAAAAAGATACCAATTTGGTGGAGCTACAACGGTATAGATTATTAATAAACTCCTTGACAATTGAGAATGCGATAATTCTAGCTTTTCTTTTTTTCTTTTTGTTCTCTTATGTCTCAAACCTTGACCTTTCGTCAAACAAAGTACAGTTTGGATGCATGAAGTCGTCATTTTAAGTATTAATAATTTCAGCCAATTTCCGAGTCTTTTATGTATTTCAGAAAAATAAAATCCAAATAACTTGTAAATGCAAAACAACATAATGCGATATAATTATACGGTAACTGTACACATACATAATTGTGACGACCCGATCAGTCGTTACGGGAGTTATCGCCCCGTTTTCTTAATTTTATACTTTAATATGCTAATTTATACGTGTTTGGAGAGTTAGAAGCAAATTGGATGGAATATAGATAGAAATGAGGCAATAAACCTCTTTATGAGAAGAATAGTTAGGAAAAGTCAACCGAACGTTGACCGATGAGTTAGAAAGCTCGGAATGGATTTCTAATGATTCGACTAGTTTCGGAGGATAATTTATGACTTAGGAGAGCAAT